>JAPZQD010000037.1:0-164552 GCA_036971965.1 Nyctalus aviator | reverse complement strand
ATGACATAACAATACCACTATGAAGTAACAATCCCCACTATGAGGTAACAATCCCCACTATGAGGTAACAATCCCCAGTATGAGGTAACAATCCCCACTATTAGGTAACAATTTCCACTATGATATAACAATCCCCCCTATGACATAACAATACCACTATGAAGTAACAATCCCCGCTATGAGGTAACAATCCCCACTATGAGGTAACAATCACTCCTGTGAGATAACAATCCCCCTATAAGGAAACAATCCCCAGTATGAGGTAACAATCCCCACTATGAGATAACACTACCACTATGAAGTAACAATCCCCACTATGAGGTAACAATCTGCACTATGATGTAATAATCCCACTCTGAAGTAACAATCCCCACTATGAGGTAACAATCCCCACTATGAGGTAACAATCCCCCCTATGAGATAACTATCCCCCTAAGTGAATACCATCCCCACTATGAGGTAACAATCCCACTATGAAGTAACAATCCCCAGTGTGAATTAACAATCCACACTATGAGGTAATAATCCCACCTATGAGATAACAATCCCACTATGAAGTGACAATCTCCAGTATGAGGTAACAATCCCTCGGTATGACATAACAATACCACTATGAAGTAACAATCCCCACTATGAGGTAACAATCCCCACTATGAGGTAACAATCCCCACTATGAGGTAACAATCCCCACTATGAGGTAACAATCCCCACTATTAGGTAACAATCCCCAGTATGAGGTAACAATCCCCCCTATGAGATAACAATACCACTATGAAGTAACAATCCCCACTATGAGGTAATCCCCCCTTTGAGATAACAATCCCACTATGAAGTAATAATCCCCACTATGAAGTAACAATCCCCACCCTTCACATCCATCTTCTCCCTCTACTCTTCACATCAGAGGAGATAGCAGGCCTTGTCGCCATTAACGTTAATTTCTCCTATATTCCTTCTGATGCTGTGTCTTCCATAAGCATAAAGGCTAATCCTCAGCCTCAACAACCAAATTCTTACAAGGTGGTTTTCTAGTCCATCACTCTCTTTCACCCATCACAAAATGCATCATCCACAAGCCACTTACTGATCTGTACTAAGTGGCCTGGGTTTCAAGAAGGAAAGGCACCAGCACCCAAGGATGGAGGTAAATGGAGTGAGGCTGAGAAGAAGTCTTAAACAATATGGAGGCACAAAGGCCTCAATACTGACTGTTGCTACTCAACAAGCTCCACACAAACCACTGCACCATGGGGACAGTGCCTCTGAAGCCTGGTCCTAGTTGTGACCCAGCACAGGAATCTGTAGGTTAACAGAACAAAACGGTCACAATGAGCACCTGGAAGCAACACCCAAACCAATCAGCACTGGATAATACCACTGGCCTGGGCTTTCATTGGCTAAATGCAGCCATAATCAGGCTTGCTGCCCTTTGGGTAACTTACTTTTCAGGCCCAACAGGTGGAATTAGGATCTCAAACACTGACTGATCATTGCAAATATTGGTGTTGGGGTCCCCCAGTGCTGCCGGAAAATGACAAATTTAGGATTTGGGGGCTGGCCGCGGTTGCTTGGAAGTGTTGTCTGGTTTGAGTGATCTCTTGTTTTGAGATATAATTTCAGATTTCATTAAGTTTAGAATGCTCCCTGAGGTGAAAAGCATTATTTCAATTATTCCTGAAGACCACAGATCTAAACGGGTATATTGTTTTTAAGTTTCTTTATTTGATTTTTGTAGAGAGAATAAAGGAAAGGAAAAGAGAAAAACACTGATTGGTGCCTCCTGCATGGCACCCACCCACCCACTGGGATTTCACTCAGAAAACCTGTGCCTTGCCAAGAATATAACTGGCAACTCCTTGGCAACCTACTCATCTTCCTGAGGTTTGTGAAGACAGTGTTGGGCAAATTAAAACTGGGTGAAGTACTACCCACACTCTGATAGTCAACACTCAAGACACAGCCTTGATTACTGCTATGAAGGTTTCCCTACTTTTTTTCCTTCAACCTCACTTATTGAGAACCACATCAGATCTCAGATATCACAGTCACTGGTGATTCACTTGATGTTTCTTCATCACTCACAGCCTTCATCATTCAAGTACCATCTCCCATGGCTCTTATTGCCTTGCCCAGTGAGTCTCACAGGTGACAACTCAAGCCCCTAAGGAAATCCACAGACTTATACAAACACTTTGGCCCAGGGTCACAACAAGTTCCTGTTGAGTGTTTTAAGTAATAAATATGCAGCAGACCCAGTCTCACCCTTTGGACTTAGTCTTCCATGAGTGCCATTAACAAATAAAATGGTGATCTTCACCCCTTCCCTGGTTTATACACTCCCATCAAAGTTTATAACATGTCATCACCCTTAAATGTTCCTCAGAGTACCAGACACTCATGAAAAGCTCTATGGATTATTTCATACCTTAACCGGTCTAATATAAAAGGCTTTGTATCCTCAAAGAACATTACTTTTTTTACTATGAATTTCTCCATCTCAGTTCATGGTGCTCCCACAACTTCAGCTGTTAAATTAAAACCTTCATGACATCTTTATTTATTACCCCTCTCCCCCCTTAACCTCATAATTAGAAAATGCTGGTGGCAAAATTTAAACAGATCAAGAATCCAATTGCTGGTACCCCCTCCGCATCCACCATCATAGGTCTGTTACCATCAAAGTCACCAAGACTATCATAGAAGCTTAGATCCAGGCAGAAACCAATCATTGTCTCACTAATAGAAAGAGGCTGGTCAACCTTGAAGCTCTGAAAGGTCAGATCTTAGCACTCCCAATGGTAACTGAGGAAACGTCCCCATCCTGTAATCATGTAAATCCTTACTGATATGATAATCTGCTTATTACCTGCCTGAGGTCTATGGGTGTATCCCATAGCGGCCTCAATAAAAGGGATAGCAAGGCCAGAGTCTAGGGTAGTCTTCCCACTAGAGGTTGACTCCTGCCTGGCCCCTCATTGGTCCCAAATTAACTCTTTTCTAGTCTCTCTTCATTTTAGTGTGCTGCCGCCTCCAGAAACCGGACCCTGAGTGGGCCCTGAACCACGTGGGTTGTGTTAAGGGTTCCCACAAGTTCCTATTCTTTCTACCACCCCCTTAACACCTATATTTTTTATTATGTTTTAGCCACAGGGAATCTAATGAGACCCAGGTCAGATCACCTGCCTGTACTGCTCCAAATCTCCCATTCCCTCCATCACCGCAGAATACACATCTGAGCTCTCACAAAGCTACTCTAACCCAGATTCCTGTCCCAGAATCATGAGTTTCTTTATTTCTTTCTTTCTTTCTTTCTTTCTTTCTTTCTTTCTTTCTTTCTTTCTGTTTAAATGAAGGATACCTGCTGGTCCCTGACCCAGCTCAGTCTTCACCTCAAGTCTTTGCACATGTCTGGGAGGACCTCCAACATCTCATTGCACTGATTGCCAAAAACAGGGACCACTCACAGGACCCTAGACCTGGACTTAGGATTCTGGGATTAGTGTTCCCAAGGACTAGAACAGTTGTAAGGTAGTCTCAGGATCATAAAAGAATGAGGCCCTAAAGCCAGCTCCACAGATCAGTACCCCCGAGAGTTGTTGCATTTGCAGAAATTTGTGGAAATAGAAATATATGTTGAGAGCCTGGCAACCACCGCCAGGATCCATGGGCTCAGGCTGCTCATACCCTTACCCAGCCAATGTGGCCACATGATCTGAAGATGACTGCATTACTTTAGCCCTCAATTCTCAGTGCACATTCTTGCCAATAACTTTATCTTATATAGGACTTGTTCCAGTCTCTAACTGCTGTCCTCTCTCTTCTCGTCTGTTCTTCTGAGCTGCTTAGAAAAGTTACAACCATACCTCAGACAATGTCCCTCTTTTGTTCCGGACCATCCATGGCCCCGTTTCCTGAGAATGAAAATACAATTCCTTATTGGAAACTTTGCCTCACCTTCTTTGTTGCCTTTAGACACAAAACAAGGCCTGAGTTTCCAAAATCCTTCCAGCCTGTCACCCTCTTTCCCCATCATACCCTGTGTTTCCCAGGAGCAACTCACTGTCCCTGATTCTGTGACCTGAGCTGCAGGACCTGAGAGGCACTGACACCCAAGACTGGAGGGTTAAATCAGGTGAGCCCAACCCTGTAAGCAGAGAGGAGTCTGGGAGGCACAGAGGCCCCAATCCTGGCCTGTTTGTACTCAACAAGCCTCAGATGTCGGAACTTAATGGAGGCCTGGTGCTCTGAAGCCTGTCTCTAGAAAGAGACCAAAGAGGTCAACTTGACCACCAGGTAAAGATACAGGAAGTCCTGCCCCAACCACGTGCACCTGGGTAGTATGCCTCTCGCCTGGCTTTTAGTGGCTAAACTCAGTCATAATTAGGTGCATTGCCTTTTATTTAATATACTGTTTGAGTCCTTCCCGGTGGAATTTGCATCCAAATTTGTAACAGGAATGGTGAAGTGAGGATTTTTCCGTGTTCTTGTCTTATGAAGCCAGAGAATGAAATAACTGACTAGAATATTTCAGCAAAAATGTGTCAAATTTATTGCAAGCAGATTCAGACTCCCCATGCAGGGAGGGGGCCCAAGAATGGGTTGGTCATTAAGACTTGTGGACTAAGGATAGATATTTGCTCTAAGCTTGGTGTCTATCCATCCTTGTCATCACCTGATTGATTCCCTCTCTTATTACTTCCCATCAAGGAACCTGAAATTTTCCTGTTTCTATGCCTCAGTTCACCTTAATGTTGAAGACCCTCCCTAGTTCTCCATGCCTAAAGGTTTGAGTCCAGAAACATTTTATTATTTCTGCATGGTTGGTGTCTGTCATTAGGCTTGCTCAAACTGCCGTGTCTGCCTCTGCCCATGTTACACCTGCCTCTGTTTTTTTGTGGGGTTTTTGTGTGTGTGTGTGTGTGTGTGTGTGTGTGTGTGTGTGTTTTAATATATTTTATTGATTTTTTACAGAGAGGAAGGAAAAGAAATAGAGAGCTAGAAACATTGATGAGAGAGAGTCATCGATCAGCTGCCTCTTACACACCCCCTATTGGGAATATGCCTGCAACCAAGATACATGCCCTTGACCAGAATCAAACCCAGGATCTCTCAGTCCCCAAGCCGACGCTCCATCCATTGAGCCAAACCGGTTTCGGCCCAGCTGCCTTTGTTTTGCACTGGACCCCTGACCTGTCTGCTTATGTGTCAAGCTAACTTCTCTCACAGTCATTCACTGACTATGGTGAATGCTGGTGTTTGGGAGCTGGAGTGTCACTGGAAAATGACTACATTAGGCTTCAGTGTCTGTTGGCAGGTGTCTAGGGAGTGTTGTCTAAAATTGACTTTTTGTTGGGAGATATTATTTCAGATTCTGTGAAGCTCAAAATGCTTCTTGAGATGAAATGTATTATTTCAATTATTCCCAAAGATCACAAATACTAATAGATTTATATAAACATTATTTAATTGTTTTTAAAGAGAGAGGAAGGTAGAGAGCGAGAGATAAATTCTCATCAGCTGGCTTCCACAAGCCCTCACACTGAGGACTGAGCTCCCATGCCCCCCCTTCCTGTGTCCTCACTGAGAATCCAAATGGAAACCTTTCTGTGAATGGGACCATACTCTTCCAACTGAACCATCCCAGGAGACCAATTTCTTATTTTTAATATAAAAATACCACATGATAAAGAGAAAAAAAGATTATGAAAGATTTTACATAAGCCTATCCTATTTGATTAAAACAAAATTAGAAAGGATTTTAAGATATGTTATATTGATTCTCTTAGTCCCTCATGGGAAAGAAGACAGACTTCTCACTTCAGAGTATTCAGATAACTGTTTTAGAGAGATGGCTCTAGAGTTAACAGTATGTTCTTGAAAACTCAAAATTTTAAATATTTTTTTTCTTTTTAAATTCTTACCAGATGATAGGTTTATTGATGGGAAAGAGAGGAAGATATCAATAGAGAGAAGAAAAGCAATATCGATGGGAGAGAAAATATCAATCGGTTGCCTCTCATCAATGACCCAACCAGAGATGGATGTGCAACCTAGGTATGTGTCGTTAGTAGGAACCAAACCTGTACTTTTATTTGAATGGGTGTATAAAACAAAACTCCAAGTAACTGAGCCACATGCCAGAAAAGCACCTTAATCCTTTCTAATTCTTTCAAGACAGTGAATTAGTATGAATCAACATTTGGGGAATTGTTTGTTTTGCATGTTGTGTGTTGGTTGTATGTGTGAATTTGCTTCCTCTTTGAGCGTTCCTATTTGTATCTGCATCTGTGTCCTCTTTGTGTCTGTGTTCTGTGTCCATATGAGTCTGGTCAGGTGTGTGCTTGTATGTATCCATTGTGTGTGGATATGCCCTGTGGTACATGCTGAGTGACCCTGTGTTTTCTTATCTGTGTGTTTGTTCCCAACAAGGTGTTACTAGTGTCTACACTGTGGGTCCCCATGAGCCTTGCCATAAGCTCTGCACGTGAGTGCCCACCATAGGCTGTGAGTGCTCTGTACCTGAGTGTTTTCCCTGCTTCTGTTGTCTGTATGTTTCCCTATGAGTTTGTGTGGCTGCACACCATGGCAACAGGCAGCTTCATAGGAAATCTCCATATTCTGAGAGGTGATGGAGAGGACAATATGTTCTTCCTGAATTCCTGAGCAACTTCTGTCCCTGGTTTCCAGGCTCTGGTTTCCCCTTGGGGGTCAGATCTCAGGCCCCAAGGATGGATGAAGTGAAGGGTCAGTTCATCGAATCCTAGGCTGGCAGAAGTTGGGAACCTGGGAAAGAGTCTGATGACAAAAAGGACTTATAGAGTGTGGAGGTGCTGTTTTGGGGAAGACTCTAGGCCTTTGAGCAGGCCTGGGGGATCCTGGTTTCCTGGAAATTTTATAAGTGAGTGTGTCCATATGGGGAGAACTAAGGGGGTAAAACCTAGGCCCCTGAGTCCCCTGGGGAATGAGGAATTGGATACCCAGGATACAGGCTGGGGTTCCTTTGGGACTGCTAATCCCTAAAGAGCAGGTCTTCCCTTTGCCCATGGGAAATCCTGGCCAACACCTTATAGATGAAGGTGCCTAAGCTGCTCTGAGCATCACTCCCAAATCTCCAATCTCTGGTCATCTACTGAGTGTGCATGATCACCTGGTAACAATGGGGCCAGGAGGCAGAATGGGCTCAGTGCTCTCTGAAGTGGGAATGGGTAATATATGAAGAGACTACACTTAGCACAGGTTTCTGCACAGAAGGGAAACCACGGGATCGCTATGGATGTTAATGTCAGCGTTTTTCCAATCAGCTCCATGTGATGGAGCACTCACCTGGGCAATACAAATGACAAAGAACCTTGGAGGCAGTCTAGTGACAACTGTTAATATAAAAGAACATGGACACTGGAATGCTTGCGGTCCAGTAACCTTCCCAATCAATAATATTAACATGTGGTCTTCACGCCCACCACAATGGGGGAACCCTGGCAGCAGGGATTTACCTCAGAAGTGGGTTCTGAGATTTTGGCCAATGATATCTGACCAAACTCCTTCTTTTTGAAGTTCAAAACTATGAATATTAAGTATTGGGCAGCTGGGAGACAAAGTCTAGGTGGACAAGGAGAAAGCAAACTGTCCTGACTTCCACTGTCATTCTTACTAGTCCCCACTCCTCTCCTTTGCCCCTAGGCAGCCTTAAAAGAGGCTGGCACCATGTGTTCCCTTCCTGTGGCTCATCAAGTAGGTCAGGCTCTGCTACAGACCCTGATGTTTGCTGCAGCCAGTGATATGCTTTGACCAATAAAATGTGGGAATCGAGAGAGATCCAAGATGGCTGCTCGGTTAGACACCTAATCGCAGCAGCACACAACAATTTCAATGGAATACAACTAAAATGTAGAGTGGACATTGCCCAGAGCTACAGGTAGTCGACTGACTGAAAATTCTACAACAAGAAGGAAAGAGAAAACCAGAAGGAAAATCAGAGGAGCTGAAAAAAAGCCTAAGGTACAGAGACATGCTGCGTGCCCGCATGCGCGCACGGAGAGGTTGCAGCCGGAGAGGAGGAGAAGGCTGGGGGCCTGCCTGGCGTTCCCTAGCAGAAAGGAAATAAAACCCCTGGCCTGGGCTGAACCCCCAAACCAGCAGCGCTGAGCCCCAGTTATGGGCCAGACCCTGGGGACCCAGGCTCGGGCAGGGGGAAACGGGGCTGTGAGGCGGAATCCCAGGGGAGCGGTGAGACCAAGGCCCCCGGAGTCACGCACACTGCACGCAGAGGACTGAATGTTGACTCTGATGCTGGATTGCTCTAGCAGAAAGAAACAAAGCCTCCGGCAGCGCTGAGCCCCAGAGCCCCAGTCCGGACTTTTGCCATTCTAGGCCAATCCCTGGGGACCCAGGCTTAAGCAGAGGGAGATGGGGCTGTAAGGTGGAGTCCTGGAGGAGCGGCGAAAGGCCGAGCCCCTGGAGTCGGCGAAAGGCCCAGCCCCCAGCATTGCGCACATTGCTTGCAAGGGAAGAAATGTTGATTCTGTTGGGCCCCAGTTTCGACTGCTCTGAACCCCAGTCCTGGGCCAGACCCTGGGGACCCAGGCTCAGGCAGGGGAAGACGGGGCTGTGAGGCGGAATCCCAGGGGAGCAGCGAAAAACGGAGCCCCCAGAGTCACGCACACTGCGCAAAGAGGACAGAATGTTGACTCTGATGCTGTATTGCCCTGGCGGGAAGAAACAAAACCTACAGCCATGCTGAGCCGGCTGCTCCGGGCCCGGCCGTGAACTCCAGTTCTAGGCCAATCCCTGGGGACCCAGGCTCAAGCAGAGGGAGACAGGGCTGTGAGGTGGAGTCCTGGGGGAGCGGCAAAAAGCAGAGCCCCCAGAGTCACACACATTGCGCGCAGAGGACAGTCTGTTGACTCTGATGCTAGACTCCCCTAGCGGGAAGGAGAAAAAAAGCTCCAGACTGGAGAAACGTGATGAGGAGCAGGAGCCCCTGCCAGACACCGGCCAGCTGGGCACCAGCTAGGAGCCGGGCGACTGGGCCCCCGAGGGGGGGGTGCCCCTGAGCCTTCGACCACTGAGCGCAGGCAATGGAGCCGAGGCCGGGGGCTGCTTCCTGGGTGGCGCTGACCCCAGCAGTAGGCTGAAGCAGAGCAGGAGCCCGCGGAGAACAAAGGAGTGCCACAGGCCAACCTGCTGAGCTTCCAGGACAAGGAGGAAGAAACCGAAGAAGTTCTCAATGTGAAGAAATCAAGTGAGAGCAAAAGATAGTAAAATTACTTAAGAAAGAATACAAAGAAGATCTTGAAAAATCAAAGACTAAGTCAGAACTCAACTCACCAGCCAACAATGCAACATAAATGCGTGTTTTTTTGTTGTTTTTTTTTAAAAAAAGGACAGAATGTTGGAACAGCAGCGGCCAGGCCTAGAGTGGCCAGGCACAAGGCGGTGGCAGCCGGGCCTGGAGAAGCAACAGCCAGGCCCCAGAGCAGCAGCAGCCAGAACCAGAGCAGCAACAGCCAGCACAGGAGCAGCCAGACCTGGGGCAGTGGCAGCCAGGCCTGAGGCAGAGGTGGCCAAGCCCAGGGTGGCCAGTCCAGGAACACCCAGACCCGGAGTTGCCGGGCCCAGAAAAGCCGAGCCCAGAGCAGCCGGGTTGGGAGCAGCCCAGCCCAGAACAGCAGTAGCCAAGCCCGGAGCCAGGAGTGGCCAGGCTCGGAGTGGCCGGGCCCAGAGCAACCGGGCCCAGAGCAGCCGGGTTGGGTGTGGCCAGATCCGGAGCAGCGGCTGCCAGGCTGGGAGCGGCCAGGCCCGGAGCAGCCAGGTCTGGTGCGGCCAGGCCCGGAACAGCAGCTACCAGGCGGGGAGTGGCCAGGCAGGGAACGGCCGGGCCCGGAGCAGCCGGGCCCAGAGAAGCCGGGTCGGGTATGGCCAGGCCCAGAACAGCAGCTGCCAGGCTGGGAATGGCCAGGCCCGGAGCAGCCGGGTCTTGTGCGGCCAGGCCCAGAGCAGCGGCTGCCAGGCTGGGAGCAGCCAGGCCCGGAGCAGCGGCTGCCAGCGGCCAGGCCCGGAGCAGCCAGGTCGGGTGCGGCCAGGTCCGGAGCAGCGGGTGCCAGGCTGGGAGCGGCCAAGCCTGGAGCAGCCGGGTCGGGTGCGGCCAGGCCCGGAACAGCAGCTGCCAGGCTCGGAGCAGCCGGGCCTGGAGCAACGGGGCCCAGAGCAGCCGGGTTGGGTGTGGCCAGGTCCGGAGCAGTGGCTGCCAGGCTGGGAGCGGCCAGGCCCAGAGCAGCCGGGTTGGTGTGGCCAGGCCCGGAACAGCAGCTGCCAGGCGGGGAGCGGCCAGGCAGGGAACGGCCGGGCCCGGAGCAACTGGGCCCAGAGCAGCTGGGTCGGGTATGGCTAGGCCCAGAGCAGCAGCTGCCAGGCTGGGAGTGGCCAGGCCCGGAGCAGCCGGGTCTTGTGTGGCCAGGCCCGGAGCAGCGGCTGCCAGCGGCCAGGCCCGGAGCAGCCAGGTCGGGTGCGGCCAGGTCCTGAGCAGCGGCTGCCAGGCTGGGAGCGGCCAGGCCTGGAGCAGCCGGGTCGGGTGCGGCCGGGCCCGGAGCAGCAGCTGTCAGGCTGGGGGTGGCCAGGCCCAGAGCAGCTGGGTCTGGTGCGGCCAGGCCTGGAGCAGTGGCTGCCAGGCTGGGAGCGGCCAGGCCCGGGGTGGCCGGGTCCGGAGCAACCGGGCCCAGAGCAGCCGAGTCGGTTGTGGCCAGGCCCAGAGCAGCAGCAGCGAAGACCAGATCAACTAGGTCGGGAGCGGCAGTGGCCAGACCCGGAGCAGCTGGTTGTGGTATGAACCAGAGTAACAGAGGCCAGGCCAGGTGTAGCCAGGCCTGAAACAGCTCACTCCTCACCTGCCCCCGCCACAAGGCTGCCTCTCAGACATGGCTGGAAACTTTTGCAGGAACTTGAGGGTCTGCTGAATCAAGTGATGAAGGCTTAGATCTGGATGTGTTGAGTTAGTATAGCACTGGGGTGTTGATCTGTGAGTGCCTTGGGTGAGGCCTGGATGAAGTTGGTTGACCTATTTGGAAATGTCTTTTGTGTGAAGTGTATCATTGGGCATATGGAGGTATTATTGATATGAGAAAATGCTAAGTAACTGATTTACTATCTGAAAAGGGATTTACTGTCAAGGAAAGGGAGGAAGGAAGACACTGAACATAAACTGTGCACCTATGGATGAGGACAATGGGGGATGGGGAGGGGGTGGAGGGTGGGTTGGGAACCTGGTGGAGGAGGGAAGAAATGAGGAACCTTTGTAATAATATGAACAATAAAGATTGATTTAAAAAAAAATAATAAAATAAAATAAAAAATTTAAAAAAATAAAAAATAAAATAAAATAAAATAAAATTCTTTATTATTTAAAACATTAAAAAAATAAAAAATAAAAATAAATAAAATAAAATGTGGGAATCAAGACTGTAAACTTTAACAGAAGAGTTTGGAACCAGTGAGACCAGCCAACCTCTCCGTCTGTCTCTGATAACACCCAGCAGGAACCTACATGTTAACTGCTCCTTTATCCTGATACCAGCAGAACCAGGGTATTCATGTGCTATGAACAAGAAAGATACCTTCCTCACTCTATGCCCCTAAAGCTTTGGAGGTGCTCATTACCCACAAAACATCGAGCCTGTCCTAATGGAAATGCATCTCTGATTCCACACTATAAAAGTGAGCAGAGCCTAAAATTAGAAGGCAGAGCAAGGTGGTTAGAGACACATGAGTTTGTCTTCCAGATCTGCCTTTATTAACTCTACAAAGGATCAATTTATATTGAGACTCTGAGCCTGAATTCCCTCCCCATCAAATAGATGGTGAAACCATCTCAGATTGCAAAGAGAATTAAATGAAATAATAATTCATGTGAAGCATTGAATCAAAACTTGGCACATGTAATAAACATTCAGTAAGTCTTAGCTCCTTATCATCACAATGTGTACTGACGACAGACATGCAGACAATATAGAAAATGTCAATGTGTTGGCCTATATATCCTTTCACATTTTTGTTTTCAACCAGTTGGATAGGATTAAATATATTCCCTAATAGCCGGCTGTTCCTCTTAATAATGTAATGTTTTGATGGAAAAAAAAAAAGCCAAGCTGAAATGTCTCAGCTTGTTGAGCGTAGTTCAATGCACAGAAAAATTATTGGTTTGGTTATTATTTGAGGGCACCTGCTGTGGTTATGGCCTGCAGCCCATTAGGGGACCATGGAGAAGGAAGCCACTCTGTGTTTCTATCATTCTTCTCTCTATAAAAGTCAATTAAAATACCTTTGCAAATATTTATCCATTTAGATTTGTAGTCTTAAGAAATAATTGAAATAATACTTTTCACCTGAGGGAGCATTCTAAGAGTCACGGAATCTGAAATAATGTTTCCAAACAGGAGTTAAGTTTTGTAGATAACACTCCCTAGAAACCTGTGACGATCTCCTATAACCTAAAGTTGTCAGTTGCCATTTGCACTCACCACAACAATATTCCCAATGGTCAGTGGGTGATTGGGATCCTAGAGCGACATGCAAGGCAAGGCTAGATTGCTACATTACCCAAAGGGTCATGCACTAAGGAGGGCTGGGTTTAGTCAATGAAGCCCAGGAGAGGCACATTATCCCTGTGCTCATTGGTTTCAGTTTGACTTCCAGAGTATTTCTCTTGGTGGTGAATTTGACCTATGCAGTGTGTTCACAGAATCAGAGTCTCCAGTGCTGAGTCAGGAGCCATCAGAGGCTGTTTCCCCACACTGCAGTTGTGTGTATAGGATGGTTGAGTAACAGGACAAGATTGAATTCTCTTTGCCTCCCATACGACTTTCTGCTTCCAGAGTTCAACTCAGCCTCACCTCATTTACCCTCCAAACTTGGGTGTTGGTGCTGAACAGTCCTGCAGTCCAGATCTCAGTGTCTGAACAGTGAGTTACTTGAGTGTGACTGGATGGGAGAAGGTGACAGGCTGAAAAGACACCATGTAAGGCCATGGTGGTATGACTGAGGAGGGATGATTGGGGAAATCCAGTCTGTTTTACACCTAAAGGCAGCAAAGAGGAAGCAAAGTTTTGTGTGAGGAGTTTTTGCTTTCATTTGCAGGAAACTGCTGCCATTAATAACTGTGATCCAAAGAGGGGCATGGTGTGAGTTAGGTTTCTATCTTTTCTCAGAACTTCTCAGAGGAAGAACATACTAGAAGAGAGAAGATAGCAGTTAGGGACATGATAGAGAAGTCCTGTGAAAGCCCTGATGTAATGCAGGCATCAGTGGGTCTGGGGCTGGGCAAAGGCCCTCAGCAGCCTGATACTATGGGTCCTGGTGGTGGTTTCCAGACTCTCATCATACCTTTACTTTCACCAGATTCCTGCAGATGCAGAATCACTTAAGGGAACTGGGTTGCAGAGCTTATTTCAGGGCCTCCAAATCTTGTGGCATCTGAGAGAGTTGTGTCCTGGGAATGTCCAGTCACTCTTCTAGGTTTTTGACCTGGGGAACTTGATGGGAATTCTAAGTCCAGGACAAGGATCTTATGACTGGTTCTTGTTTTTGGAAACCAGTGGGATGGGATGTGAGATGTTTTTCCAGTCATGGGTTCCTATATGAGTAAAGGCTTGGAGTGAAGACAGAGCTCATTCAGGAATCCGGAGGTGCTCCCCCCCCTTTTTTTACCCCTTTTAATTAGGAACTGGAAACAATGGGACAGGAGTCAGGTCTTGAGTAGTTTTGTGGATGTCTGTTCTGTAAGTGATAGGAGCAATGGGGTAATGGAACCTTACACACGTGATGTCACTTCCTCAGTGACAGGACAATACAGAAGCTAGAACTCTGGTCACCAGGCACCCACATTCTTTAGCCAGGCACCTATCACCTTACTTGACTGCAGACCTTGGAGCAAGCTGGTCTCCAGGTGGTCTCAGGGTATGTCTTTGGAAGAGCTTACCACAAAAACTTTCTCACTTGCCATAGACAGTGGCTCTAGTCTCCCTTCTGACTCCTGCTGTCACTCACAGTGTGTAACCTCGGGTAACATGACAGCCTAACGCCTGCCAATCTAGGGAGGCCTCACCTGGGAGCACTTGTGTGGACATTAGTCCTTGCTACTTGGTAGACATATCATATCATATCATATCATATCATATCATATCATATAAGTCCTTGCCACTGTGTGTGTAGTGGGGAAGGGGGTGAAATGAGCGGAGTGCTGCTCCCAGGCTGGGCAGTGCTTAGGTCTGGAGGCCTGCTGGGTCTCTCACGTGTTCATCTCGGGTCACGGGTGGCACAACCAGAAGCTCCCCTGCCCACGGGAAAACTTAGGCGCTGAGGGGTCAGCTTCTCCCTTCATGGCTGCAAGTCCGTTCAGACACCCTCGGTCCTGGCCAGGGAAGACGGCGTTATGGTGGGTTTTCATCTGTGGGGGGACCTGGCAGGTTTCTGATGGGGCGGGGCCTGGACACCAGACACTGTCTTTTCAGAGCTCCACCGGGAGATCATGGCGAGGCCCATGGAGCCTCGGTGGACAGGCACAACTTCTCCCAGTCCCTGTGCAGGAGCTAAGACTGGACCACCGGCAGCGTGGGGCAGAGCTGAGGGTGGGCACAGCGGGTGCTGCACCCCAGGATTAAGATAACCAATGAGAGCAGATTGCACATTCCCACTGTAGTGTTCAATGTTCCACTGTGACTTACTTATTCTTTGTAAATCCACACCAGGATATTTTTCCACTGATTTTTGGAGAGTGGAAGGGACAGGGAGAGACAGAGAGAAACACTGATGTGTGTGACAGAGAGACTCCCATGACAGAGAGAGACATCAACTGGCTGCCTCCCCCACCCGCCCGGACCAGGGCCAAGATGGAGCTTGCACCCAGGTGCGTGGACCTGATCAAACCGAGGACCTTCGGTCCACAGGCAGGCGCTCCATCCACGGAGCCAACTGGGCTGGGGCCTGTCCACATTTAAAGGAACCCAGACTCCCATTTCCCACCTCTAGCCACGGGGCAGGATGTAAAGTCAGTCCCCACATATACGGGAGAATGTTTTTGAAGTGGCATGGTATTTGACTTCGCCACCACCAGCCTCGGGGATCTGTGTAGCCAGCCATCAGCCCCAAGGGGCCCAGGAACTTCTCTGAGAGGCAAACTAACCTTTCCCCCCTAACCCCGCTCCCCCCTGCCCGGAACTTCTCCCAGAGGCAACCTGCTCGCCAAGCAAGGGCTGGAGGGCTCAGACCCGCCTGGAGGGCTGTGCTGCACCTGCTCGCATTTTACACCCAGAACAGGGAGACCAGCAACCCCAGTGCAGCTCCAGCTCCAGCCCTCCTGAGGCCTTGCACAGCCCAGCTCCAGGCTCCTGGCTCCAGGCTCCCTGGCGCCTGCCAGCTGCACACCTTCCGGGGCTACTGCTCCAGGCAGCCTCTCAGGTGGCTGCCAGGCCGCTCCTGCTCACACCTGAGGCACCTCAGCCTGGGGGTGGGGATGGCGGGCCGCCCTCCTATTGGGCGCTGCTGTCAGGCGCCCTCCCCGGACCACCGCTGATCTTGGGCATTTGATGGGCGGCGGGCAGGACTGGACTCCTCCTCCAGCTCCATCTGTGACCTCCAGGAAGACAGGTAGGGCAGTGGGCCCGGCCTTGGCAGCATCCCTGCCTTGGTCCCTCCCCAAAGGTGGGCGATGTCCCCCTAACACGAACCGCCCTCCCACGGCCCCTCGTCTCCCAGGCAGGGCCCGCCTCAGGTCCAGGCACTGCGCTGCCCTCGCTGCGTCCCTCCGCAGCCACGCCTGGCCACACCTGGGCTCGGCCTGCCCACCCACAGGCAGGCGGCTCTGCGCAGAGCCAGGCCCGTGGGTCCTGGGCCGTGGGCCTGGGGTGGGTGGTGGGAGGGGACCCTGCCCCAGGCCCACTGCGCCCCCCGCACCCCCAGGCAGGGAGCTGCCCCAAGGAGGCCGCCCTTCTGACCCTGCACTGAGGCCAGAACCAGTCACCCTGGACTTCTCTTCCCGCTTCCCCAGCCTTGTTCTGCGTCCCCTGGTCGCCCTTTGCCGGCCAGTGGCCGCGTGTTCCCGCCGAACCTTGAGAACCACAGGCAGAGGCTGGTCCAGGGCAGTGGCTTTCTGTGGGGTCTGGCCGGCCCTTCCCCCAGGATTCACCCGCCGCATCCGCCACAGGTGTTGGTGTTTGGCATAGCTGGCGGTGCGCTGAGCAGGTGCCGCCAATCTGCCTGCCTCTGTCTGAGTGGGAGGACCCTGCTGGGCCCTTCTCCCATATTAGGCTGAACTGACCCCCCTGGCCACCAGGGACACGAGTGGACGGGGCCTCAGGAACATGGTTGTGCTGCCTTTTGCTGACTTACGCTGTTTAAATCTTGCTTTTCTCTTAAGCAGTCTGAGGTACAGAGAGCAAAATGTCCCCACTAGACCCTTCACCTACCTTGTGCAAAGCATCCTCGGGCCATGTTCTCATGCCAGGTGGAAGCTTCTGGAACCTGAATCTGCTTCTCTCCCCATATTGCCCTGTTAGTTTTCAACTTCACTTAGTATTCTCTTTTTGAAATTCAATGGAAAGAGCTTGGAGTGGCAGGTCCTGTTCTTCCAGAGTGGCCCCAGGAGAGAGGGAAGCAGGCGGCTCAGGCACTGCCTCCTGGCTTCGGGGTCTGACTAGCTTCCAGGACAGAGAGCAGAGGCCTGGGGACTGGGAGATGACGCAGGAAGGTGGCACTGCCAGCCGGCCCTCCCTGGCTGAAGGCAGCCTCACCCCCTCTCCATCCTGTCCAGTGAAAAGCAGACCCTCATGTGTCCTGGGCCATGGAGCTAGGGGTCTGAAGCAGAAGGGGAAATAGGCGAGCACAGACAACCTCGCCTTTGACCTAGCCCATGTCTGCTGTCCATTGGTGACCTGTGACTCCAGGCGGCCAGAGGGGAGGGAGGAAGAGGTTCCCAGGAGGTGACCAAGGTCCTGTTGCTCCTCCCTAGGGATCTACGCCCTGACCTGGGAAAAGATGGACCACCCACCCTTCAACCCACTGGGAGGCGCTGGGGACGCCCAGCCCCCGAACCCCTGAGTGAGGGGGTGCAGGAGGACCCAGCACCAGAAATGCCAGTAGGCGCCCTGAGAAGGGCACAGGGGGCCTATTGTGAAATCTCAGGAGAGAGCGCAGGGCAGGGCCACCCACGGGAGTCCCCTCCGTGGAGACTAGAGGAGAAAACGTCCTGTCCTTGCCCAGCGCCCTTGGTAGTGCCAGCGAGGCACAGGGGGCTTCATGACTCGGCTTCTGAGCATCAGGCTCTGAGCTGACACCCTGGGCTGCAGGAGGGCGACGCCCTCTTAATAGTGGATTTCACAAGGTGAATATGTGTGCGCCTCTCTCTGCTTTCAGTGTGCCGGGCTCTGGGCGCCTTCCTGTGGGACCGCCCGAGGCCACGCTGGGGGACCCGGACTCCAAGGCTGGGCTGGGCCTTGCTGTGAGTGCCGCTCCCTTTGTGGAGAGAGATGGGCTTTATGGTCGGTGACCTGAGGGGTCAGTGGACAGGGGGTCCCTGCTTGCCTTGGTCACTATGCAGTCCTGGAGCCTGCTCTGAGCTGCCTCCTGTGTGCTGTTCTCTCTGCCACCCCCTCCCCACAAGCTGCTCCCATTCTGGCCTGTAGCAAGAGGCATGATGGGCTCATCCTGCAGAACTGGGCTCTCAGTGGCACCTGCTGCCTGACTGGTGCTGCTCACACCTCCTCTGTGCAGGTGGAGGCAGCACAGAAGGAGATCCTGCAGCTGAGGAGCCAGTTTGAGATGCTGCAGGACACAAACCTGGAGATGAGGCGAGGCCTCCTGGGGTGGGGTGGGGCACCTGGGGAGGGGGAGGGGCCAGCAAGGGCGGGGGGGGGGGGGGGGCAACTGGGAATGGGGTGTGGCCTGCCTGGGGGGCACCTGGTTTTGGGGTGGGGCCTATGGGGGGGGCACCTAGGGATGTGGTGGGCATGGCACCTGGGGATGGGGATGGGGATGGGGATGGGAGGGGGCCTGTTGTGGGGGGGAACCTGGGGATGGGGTGGGGATGGGAGGGGGCCTGTTGTGGGGGGGAACCTGGGGATGGGGATGGGGATGGGAGGGGGCCTGTTGTGGGGGGGCACCTGGGGATGGGGATGGGATGGGGATGGGAGGGGGCCTGTTGTGGGGGGGAACCTGGGGATGGGGATGGGGATGGGGATGGGGATGGGGATGGGGATGGGGATGGGGATGGGGATGGGGATGGGGATGTGGATGAGGATGGGGATGGGAGGGGGCCTGTTGTGGGGGGGAACCTGGGGATGGGGATGGGGATGGGAGGGGCCTGTTGTGGGGGGGAACCTGGGGATGGGGATGGGGATGGGAGGGGGCCTGTTGTGGGGGGGAACCTGGGGATGGGGATGGGGATGGGGATGGGGATGGGGATGGGGATGGGGATGGGGATGTGGATGGGGATGGGGATGGGAGGGGGCCTGTTGTGGGGGGGAACCTGGGGATGGGGATGGGGATGGGAGGGGGCCTGTTGTGGGGGGGAACCTGGGGATGGGGATGGGGATGGGGATGGGGATGGGGATGGGGATGTGGATGTGGATGGGGATGGGGATGGGGATGGGGATGGGGATGGGGATGGGGATGGGGATGGGGATGGGGATGGGGATGGGGATGGGGATGGGAGGGGGCCTGTTGTGGGGGGGCACCTGGGGATGCGGTGGGGTCTGCAGGGCTGGCGAGGCCGCAGTGGGAAATGGCCGCCATGGTGTTCACATGCACCTGCTCCTCCACAGGAAGGTCCTGGACCTGTACCAGGGCTTGATGGAGCAGATGATAGGTAAGTGCGGCCCTGAGCCCCTCTCTAACAGCAGCTCCCGCCTCGGTGCCACAGCTCCAGCATAGAGCGGACCAGGCCAGTGCGGGCAGGCTGGGGGGTGGGGGGGGCGGCGCGGCAATGGGCTGGTGCTCAGTTCCCAAAGGGCCAGAACCCGAGCCGGCAGCTGGGACCACGGGAGCAGTCCTCCCAGGGCGGGTCCAGCTTCACCTCTGTGGCCATCGGCTCTGGGTGCGTCCAGGCTGGGCTGGGGTGGGAGCACCGTGCCTCTCCCAGGGCCAGAGACTCAGGTTCCAGAGGCCGCCAGCTGTGGGGACAGCTCTGCTGGGGCCCTGGGTTCCTGTTCCCCCGGGGCTTCTGGGCCTGGTGCTGGGAAGTGCTGTGCTCTGGGAGAGCAGACGGGAGGGGCCTGGCCACCGTCCTCTGGGGACCTCTGGGTGCTGTGGCCAATGCTGCCCCCGCGCCTCCGTCCCACTCTCCTGCCCTCAATCGCCTCCGTGGAGACTATCCTCTGACCCCGTGTGCCTGTCCCTTTTCAAGAGAAGGCTCAGAATCGGAAAGAACTTGAAAAAGCCGAGATCCAGAAAGACCAGCTGAGCTCCAAGGGGAAGTCCTCCGACCTCTCCAGGTCCTTTAAGAAGCTGGAGGCGGTGACCGAGGGCTACTGGACGGTAGGGGGCTCTGCCCTATGACCCGCCTTGTCATGCTCAGTCCCAGCCCCTCGGGCAGGAGCTGCCCTCTCCACTGAGTCCTGGTCCCTTAAACACGGCACCTGGCAAAGCCTTGCTCTGCGCTGGGCTGTGCGGCCAGCCTCACCAGTGGGCCCAGGGCAGGGCGGGGTGCTGTTGGACTGGGCATGTGAACAGCGGAGCTGGAGGCACAGCCTAGGCAGGACTGTGTGGCCCATCAGATGCCCTTGTGACAGTGGGCACCCAGGAGCCAGCGCTGCCTTTGGAGGCCTGGCCAGGGCCCCCTCAGCGCCCCCAGCTGGGCATGTGTGGCAGTTGGGGCCCACAGGGCTGCAGGGAGGGAAGCTCTGATGCTAGGCAGGCTCAAAGCCAGGAGGGCCTTTTCCAAAAGAAAAACAAGTGCTGTTTCTGCGGCCCTTCCTCGCTGGAGCTGCTGCTGGTGTGTGTCCCAGGGGGCTGGTCGGGCCTCGCACACCTGACCTCCCAGCAGTGAACGAGCCAGTAACACCCTCCCCATTAAAGAGAGAAGAGGCCATGAAGGTGTGTACAGAGGACTACTTCCTCATCGCCAAAAAGTTAGGCCAGCAGCACCAGGCACTGAAGACCCACGCGGAGGAGAAGCTCCAGCTGTGAGCATGGGCACCTCAGGCAGTGGGGTGGTGGGGGAGGAAGGGGAGGCTGAGCCACTCTCCCCTGTGCAGGGTCATGGAGGAGATCGCCCTGGTCTGAAGCAAGGCCCAGGCGGAGGCGCTGGCCTTCCAGGCGAGGCTGCAGAAGGAGCATCTGCATGTCCAGTCATGGAGAAGGCCTTGGAGCAGGAGGTGGGTGCGGCCTGAGGCCCGGGAGCAGGAGGGAATGGCCCTGTGGTTTGGGACCTGCCCTGTCATGGCCCAGAGGCCTGTTGGCTCCCAAGCTGGGCCAGATCCCTCCTCCCAAATGCCTCTCCATGCCAGGCCAGGTGCCCCCTGTGCCCTGCTGCCACCCCTGAGCACTGGGACATGGAGGGTGGATGCTCCTCTTTCAGACAGAAGAACATGACCATAATCTGGGACGATCCCATTTCAAAGATGCAGATGATCTGACCTGGGTCCCCACCCTGTGCACCCTCCCTCCTGTCTGTCTGTCTGTCTGTCTGTTAGCTCATGTTTAAATTTTAGAAATGAAACTAAATAAAATGTGAGTTTTGCACTGAAGTTGCTCTATCTTGATTAAAGCAAGGCTTCCAGCTTTGCCGGACCCTCCATAGCCCACACTGCCTCTGGCCCCTCTGCCTGCACCTTAAGGCTGCAAGACGGGCAAGCAGCCTGCTGTGTCTGCCTCCCAACCGCAGACCAGAGTCCAATGGACCAAAGTTTATTTTATTTTTAATGTTTTATTGATTTCAGAGAGGAAAGGAGAGAAACATCAGTAATGAGGGAGACTCATTGATCGGCTGCCTCTGCATGACCCTATTGGGGATTGAGCCTGCAACCCAGGCTCATGCCCTGACCAGAATTGAACCTGGGACCCTTCAGTCTGCAGGCTGATGCTTTATCCACTGACCCAAATCAGCTAGGGCAGTGATTGGCAAACTTGTTAGTTAACAGAGCCAAATATCAACAGTACAATGATTGAAATTTCTTTGGAGAGCCAAATTTTTTAAACTTAGAACTTCTTCTAATGCCTCTTCACTATAGACTGGCCCAGACCTTGGTATTTTGTGGAAGAGCCACACTCAAGGGGCCAAAGAGCTGCATGTGGCTCACAAGCCGAGATTTGCTGACCTCTGAGCTAGGGCCACTGTATCCTATGTAATAAAGAGGGAATATGCTAAGTGACCATCACTCCATCACAAAGATGGCTGTACCCACAGCTGAGGACAAGTTCCTATAGGTAGCCTTAATGAGCAATCAGCAGGGACCTGAGGCTACGCCCTCCCCCTCTCCCATGGGGTTTGATAGGGGAGCTCAGGCTGCACACTCCCTCCCCATCCCCCGGAGTCAGGCTGGGTGACCTAAGACTGCATCCCATCCCAGTGCCAAGCTAAGGGACCTGAGACTACACCCTCTGGCAGGGCTTGACAAGGGTGGGACTGGCCAGGTCTGGAACTAGCCCAATGTGGCAGGGATCGGGGGTGGCACAGCCAGGTCTGAGTCTCACACGATTTTGAGGTGCATGTGGTGTGACCCAGACTCTGAAAGGAGGATTTCATATACATTTTGCTAATTTTCTGACACTTCTATTATAAAGGGCAAATAGCAATATTAAATTATTTCCTCTAATCCCCCTTTAATGTGCATGAATTTTGTGCACCGGGCCACTAGTTTTAATGTAAAAACTGGCAAGGGGATGGTGGGCCTGTGTCGCTGGGTGAGACTGCGGCCCAGGAAGGAGCCCTCACTGAGGGGCTGAGGTTGGCACCTGTGCCTGATTCCCACGAGCATTGCAATGTCCTGGCTGCTCAGTAGCCTCATCCAGCCCCATGGACCGACAAGGGGAATGCCCTGAGGAAGCGGTCTATGCCCCAGACCTCAGGCTCCCCGCTGGGCCCAAGCCTGATCAGCCAGACCTGCCAGCTGGGGATTGGGGGTTGCTGCAGCAACTGAGGTCTCGGGGCACCCCTGCCAGAGCAGACCTCCAGCTCCCGGCCGTGGCTCAGCACAGAGGAATATCTGCATGGACTCCTGGTTCCGGGGCCGCCAGCTGCATCCAGGCCTGCTCCAGGGAGCCTGTTCTCAGCTCGCTGGCCCAGGGCCCCGGGCCCTCCCTCCCAGGGAGGGGACAGGGCCCGGAGGGTACACTGCAGGCAGGAGAGGCACTGGTGGGAGGGAGGCAGCCGAGGGCAGAGGCTCGGCCTGAAGGGCATCACGGCCCGTTCCCTAGACACGGAGGGCTCAGAGCAGGCTGGACAAGGGCCACAGACTGGGACTGGCCCTTTGCCCGGGAGCCACGTCCTCATGCCTGGGCCTCCCGAGCCAGCTGGAGTCATGGGCTCCCGAGTGCTGACCAATGGGAATGACAGGCCCAGGTCTGTGTGTCTGACCCCCAAGTGAGCAGGAGCTCCTGGGCCTAGAGCCCGCTGGGTTCTAGGTACAGGCCCAGTGCATGGGAGTGGCCGCCACCTGGCCCGGCTAAGGAGGTGCCCACACTCAGTCCCGGGGAAAGCAGGAAAGGGGTGTGTTCCCCCCTGGTCATCGTGAACAGGGTCCCTGCATAAGACCCGACCAGGAAGAGTCCAATCAGACCTCCCTTGAGGGCCAGGGTTCCAACCTGCCACAGAGTCTGGCTGTGACTGGCCCCAGGGTGGGCAGTGGTGATGTGCCTGGCTGCCATCAGGGGGCGCTGCCGGCCGTGGGCCAAGGTGCAGGGTCAGGGTCTGGAGGTGACCTCCTGGCTGGGGACCTGCACTTGAGGTTCTGGCTGGCCAGAGGGCGTCAGTACCCCACAGGTGAAGGGCTTGGGGAGAGCGTCTAGTTCAGGGACAAAAGGCCAGGCCACGGCACGGACTGCTACCCTGTTTCCCCCAAAATAAGACAGTGTCTTATATTAACTTTTGCTCCCAAAGAGGTGCTAGGTCTTATTTTCAGGGGATGTCTTATTTTTCCATGCACTAGGTCTTATTTTCAGAGGATGTCTTATTTTCAGGGAAATACAATACCCGTGCACCCTGCACTCGGCCCTGCCCTCTCCTCAACCCCATGGCAGCTCCGGGCCCCTCTGGGTCCTCCTGTTCCACTGTCAGCAAAGGAGGTGCTGTTTGTTTGTTTGTTTGTTTGTTTATTTTCAATTGATTTCAGAGAGGAAGTGAGAGGGAGAGAGAGAAACATCAATGATGAGAGAGAACCTTTGATCTGCTGCCTCCTGCATGCCCCCCATTGGGGGTCGAGCCTGCAACCCAGGCATGTTCCCTGACTGGGGATGAACCCAGGACCCTTCAGTCCTCAGGCCGACGCTCTACCCACTGAGCCAAACGGGCAGGGCCGGAGGTCCTTTTATGAACAGTCACACACGTCCCTCCTGTGGCAGTGCTCCCAGCGCCAGGTGTACGAGCCTGCCAAGCCCTCAGGCGGGGCCGGCTGGACATCCGAAGCTTTCACCTCTGTGCTTAACAGCCGCTTCTCAGGAAGCTTTCCGGACACCGCAGACCACACCAGCTGTGGCCAGGCCCCGGGGCCCAAGCATGTGCTCCTCCCATGCAGAGCGCCCCCTCCAGGCCACTGCCCATGCTGACCCCCCAGACCCTGCTCAGGACTCTGAACCTCATGCCATTGTCCCATTCCGTGCGAGTGGCTGGTGTAGGAGGACTCAACCCTGGAAGGCTCCCCCAAGAGCAGCTGTGATGTCAGGGTTTGTGAGTCTTCAACCTGTCCAAACCCCAGGGTGATGGCTGCAGGGGTGTGGGGGTGGGGCCCTCAAAGCCAGGCCAGGACCCCTGAAAGTGCTGCTACAAAAAGCTGGGTCTCTTCCCTGGAATGACGCAGGCTTCTGCCCTCGACACGCAGCCCCACCCCACCACAAAGTGGCAACATGTTCCCAGCCCACCACACACCTGTCACCCCTTCCATAGGCCCCTGGACAAGTACCCCCCAACCCACCGCCTCCTGTGCACAGGGCCCCCAAACCTCACCCACCCCTCCTCTGTGGGCATGTGCAGCAGGGACCCCAAATCTCACCCACACCCTCTGCACAGGGACCCCAATCTCACCCACCCCTCCTCTGCACAGGGACCCCAAACCTCACCCACCCCTCCTCTGCACAGGGACCCCAAACCTCACCCACCCCTCCTCTGTGGGCATGTGCAGCAGGGACCCCAACCTCACCCACCCCCTCTGCACAGGGACACCAACCTCACCCACCCCCTCTGCACAGGGACCCCAAACCTCACCCACCCCTCCTCTGTGGGCATGTGCAGCAGGGACCCCAAATATCACCCACCCCCTCTGCACAGGGACCCCAATCTCACCCACCCCCTCTGCACAGGGACCCCAATCTCACCCACCCCCTCTGCACAGGAACCCCAACCTCACCCACCCCAAGACAGGGATGGAGCTGAGACGCTGAGGAGCCTTCAGAGCCTGCGAGGCCCCCTCACCAATGATGGTGGCCGCCAAGCCGACGCACGGGGACAATGACTGCGGTGGAAAGAGGGGGGTTCCTGGGGCTGGGGGGCAGTGAGGGGCTGGCGTGCTCACAGCTGCCCCGGCTGAGAGCTGCAGTATGGCCTCCGGACCCCCTCCTGTTGAAAAGCCAGGGCTGATGTGGAGGCCCCTCGAGCCTCTGAGAGCCTCCCCGTTCCCTTGGCGCCACCTGGTGGCAGAGGCCCAGCCTCTAGGATGGAGGAACAGGTGCCTCCTGTGTTTGTTGCAGAGGCAGGTGCAGACTAAGCCACAATGATGGTGGCCGCCAAGCCCAAGTCACCCTCTGCCTGTCTGCTCCCATGGCTCGGGAGGCCTCCAATTGTTCTCTAGCAATTCTGGCTTATTTACTGTTACTTTCTCTGGATTACTAGTTGTTTCTTGCAGTGTAATATAAATGGCCCTCTGTACTAAGTATAAGAATTGCCCACATGTACAAACAACTTCCTACACTCTTATCTTACATTGAGAATGTATAGGCAAACATTCAAAAAATTAGTTTATAAGTTTGTTTGGGATAAATGTACAATATGCTGTTATAAAGTATCAAAAATTATAATGACATTGTGGAATAATATCATGTTTGGATATTCTTTATTTTAAGCCATGATAATTCAATTTCAAACTGGAATCTTCAGTTACTTCGTTCTTCCCTTCTGAAGAGGCCAAAACCTTCATAAAATTTGAAATATATGTATATGTATATCAGTGACATATATCAATTTTTATTTGATAAAGTTGTTTCTGGTCTTTATTAGAATTATTTATAAAATTATTGGCTTTTCATTTAACTGAAAACTTTTATTATAATTTAATAATCTAATTTATTTAAGTAATTAAAGTAGGTATCTTCATTTTAAAAATAAAGCAAATTTACTTCTGAATTCATAAGCCACAAATGTTGCCCTGCCTCTAGCTTAATTAAAAATGCAGGCGGCTACATAAAGTTAGGATTCAATTACTTATAAAAACATTGGCTTCTCATGTAACTTAATTTATATGACATTGATTACCGGTATATTATAAAAGCTAATTTATAAAGTAACTTAAATAGATATCTTTAATTTTTAAAAAAAGGCAAAGAAACTTATTCATTAAAACTTATTGGTTTGATACTTTTGAAAGACCCCCAGAGGGAGACCCTCACTCTGTCCCACGGACTGACGGCGACCCCAATCAACCGCAGGAGACATCACTTGATGCAAACAGCAAGAGGCTTTATTCCAGCATGCTGGGGCTCAACTCGTAACTCACGCAGGAGCCGAAGAGTTGAGCCCCGAACAGCAAGTCTTACAAGTTTATAAAGGCAAAAACCACACGTTGGGGAGTGGGAGGATCACACACGGAGGAGGAAGAGGGGAACAAAGCCGCTAGGGAATTCCAAAGGGATCTGGGCTCATTGATATGATAAGGCTTAAGTTTAGTCAACAGTCTCATCTGGCGATCTCCCACCCTGTGTTTCTTAACTGTTAGAGCACTGTTTTGCATTGCTAACTCTTTGCTCAGGGCTATTTCCTAGGTTTCACATCTCTGTCGGGGGACCTTGGGGAGTTGAGATAAAACAGACAGCTTCTTTAAAAAAAGTTCCATTCTTACATTCCCCCATTTGCTTTTTGGCAAGTTCTAATCATGGAACTTCTGTCTTTATATATATATTACACTAGAGTGATCTATGTAAAAAACAGCATTCTTCCTTATTACATCTCCAGTCTGGGAGAGGACCTGCCATGTTAGTCATTGGGGGGCATGAGGGTTAGGACTACTTATCGGTGGGAAGTGCGTTAACAGGAGCAAGAACACGGTGAATGCGGAGCTTGAGGGGGTTGTCCATTTTTTCCACTTTCCACGCTGGGTCAGGTGGTGGTGCGGGCTTGACATGTGAAGCGTGGATCCAGGCGGCGATGCCATCGACCTTTACTGCAGTTGGAGTCGTGAGCAGCACTATGTATGGTCCTTTCCACCTCGGTTCCAAGCTGGCAGCACGATGGCGCCGAATGTACACCGAGTCTCCGACTTGGAACTGATGAGGTACTTGCAGGTCTCCAGGCTTGTAGGCCTCGGCCAACCGACTTCACACTTCCCTCTGCACAGCCTCAAGGGCTTTTAATCTGGTGTACAGAGATTGAGAGGAGTAAGATTATGGGGAAGAAAAGTGCTGCATGGTAATGAGTGGAGGGTGAGTCCCATAAAGAACTTCAAAAGGAGTTAGCTTGAGGGAGCCAGGGGTATTGCGGATCCGAAACAAAGCAAAGGGAAGGAGGACTGTCCAGTCTTTTATGCCAGTCTCTAAGGATAATTTAGTCATGACCTCTTTTAGAGTTCTATTCATTCTTTCTACCTGTCCTGAGCTTCGGGGCCTATAAGCACAATGTAATTTCCAATCAAGCCCCAGGATTTTGGCCAGTCCCTGACTTACCTGGGCAACAGATGCAGGGCCGTTGTCCGACCCGATTACCTTGGGCACCCCGAATCTCGGGAAGATGTCTTCTAGTATTGTCTTGGCCACCACCTGAGCAGTCTCTTTCTCGGTAGGGAAGGCTTCAACCCATCCTGAAAATGTATCTATGAATACCGATAAGTATCTGTATCCATACCTGGCTGGTTTTACCTCAGTAAAGTCTACCTCCCAGTAACTCCCAGGGTGGTCTCCTCAGAGCCGTTTGCCCTGCTGAAGTTTGCTGGGCTAGGCATTCACCATCTGGCAAGGCTTGCATCCTTTTACAGTTGTATCTGCGAGTTCTCCTTGGTTCATGACATAATACGGCGAAGACTGGACAATAGTTTTTAAATGTTTTGGGCCCAGGTGAGTTAGCTTATGAAAGTGTCTGAGGAAAATGATAGCCTGTTTTTCAGGGAGGATTCTTTTTCCTTCTGAGGTTTCCCGGATCCCGTCTGGAGTCTCCAGGCAAAACCCTAATCTGTCCATTCTCTCAAGGTCTGGTTCTGAATAATCAAAGTTCCTGACAGAGGGATATACCGTATCCTCAGGGTGAGACCTCGGTTTTTCCCCAGACAAGGATAGGATGTTGAGTCCCTGAGCCGCCTGCTTGGCTTCTCTGTCAGCCCTTTGGTTCTCTCCAGCAACCCTGGACCCTCCTTTCTGATGTCCAGGACAGTGAATAATTGCCACTTTCTTAGGAAGGTGGACGGCCTCTAACAGGCTTAAAATTTCTTTATTTTTGATTTCCTTCCCTGCCGAGGTCAGTAGCCCCTGCTGCCGGTAGATAGCCCTGTGGATATGGGCAGTAGCAAAGGCATACCTGCTATCAGTGTAGATGTTAATCTTCTTCCCTTCTGCCAATTGTAGGGCCTGAGTCAGAGCTAGTAACTCGGCCTTCTGAGCTGACGTCCCTTCAGGCAGGCTGCTTGCCCAGATAACTTGCTCATCGTCTACTACCACCGCCCCGGCCACCCTTTTACCTTCTATTATGTAGCTGCTTCCATCAGTGAACCAGGTCAGCTGAGCGTCTGGCAAGGGCTGGTCTCGGAGGTCCCTTCGAGTCCCCGTTTCCTCTGCCGGTATCTCTTGACAGGTATGCAGCACACTCCCCTGGGTGGACGTGTCAGGTAATAGGGTAGCTGGGTTGAGGATGGCAGGCAGTCCGAACTGGATCCTGTCTCCATTCAGTAGGAGACTCTGGTAGTGCGTCATGTGAGCGTTGGACAACCACCGATCAGGGGCTGTCTGATGATGCTCTCCAAAGACTGGGGGGCAATGACCGTTAGCAGGTCCAGGTCAGTTGGCCTGTAGTCCCAGAGTCAGGGTCCCTCCACTCGAATGCAAAGATGCTCTGGCTGGAAGGGTGCAGTCACAAGCAGAAGAAAGCGTCCTTTAAATCCAAGACAGTATACCAAATATGATCCGGGGGAAGAGAGCTCAATAAGTTGTAAGGGTTAGGTACAGTGGGGTGGATATCCTGCACCTGGTTGTTCACTTCCCTTAAGTCCTGTACCGGGCGATAGTCTCCTGTGCCGGGCTTCTTAACAGGTCACTAAGATGCCCTGCTGAAGGAGGCGCTGGATATGGGGCCTAACCCCTTCCCGGGCCTCCTTAGTCATGGGGTACTGGCGTACAGCCACAGGAGTAGAAGTGGCCTTAAGCTCTATGACCATGGGCAGCCTTTCTGAGGCTAGTCCTGTTTCAGCCGTCTCGGCCCATGCCCCCCGGATACCTGTTCAACCAGTCATTTGTGTGATTTACCTCTGCTCCCTGTTCTTCAAAAAGTCTATGTTCATCATCTAGATGTATGGTCAGGGCGGTAGCCATTTTCTTGCTTTGGGTCACCTCCGGGCCGTCAGGGGTGAAGGTAATCTGGGCTCCCATTTTGGTTAAGAGATCTCCCCCAAGTAGAGGCACAGGGCACTCAGGGATGACCAGAAACGAGTGGGTTACCCGTCCCGTTCCTAAGTCTACTGTTCTTCGGGTAGTCCATGAGTACTGCTGGTGTCCCGTGGCTCCTATGACCCACAATTTCTTGTGGGAGATGGATCCAGCCGGCTCGAGTAGGACCGAGTGTTGAGCTCCAGTGTCTACTAGGAACTCAACTGGATTCCCCTCCACCTCTAGTGTTACCCTAGGCTCGGGGAGGGGTTCCGAGCCCCTTCCCCGCTAATCTTCTTCCTCCAGGGCTAACACTTTCTTGAAGGACCTGTTCTTTTTCTTCTTAGGGCACTCTCTAGCCCAGTGACCTTTTTCCTTGCAGTAGGTACACTGATCTTTGTCTAATGGGGTGCAGTTGCCCAGGTTACCTGACTTTAGCCCTGCTCTGGGTTTGTTCCTGGCCTCTCTCACCTACTACTGTGGCCAAAATCCGTGTCAGGTTCTTCTCCTGCTTACGATCCCTTTTGTTTTCTCTTTCCTCTCTTTCCTTTTCTTTTCTTTGCTCTTTTTCCTCCTCAGTTACTCTCTTATGATACACTTTCTCTGCCTCCTTGACTAAATCCTGTAGGGTGTAATCCTGTAACCCTTCTACTCTCTGCAACTTTCTCTTAATATCTAATGCTGACTGCCCTATAAAAGCCATAGCTACGGAAGCCCTTTGCCCCTCCGAGGTAGGGTCAAATGGGGTGTAGCGCCTGAAAGCTTCCATTAAGCGCTCAAGAAATACTGACGGGGGTTCTGTGGCCCCCTGTATAACCTCTCTTACCTTAGCCAAATTAGTGGGACGTCTCGCTGCCCCACGGAGGCCAGCCACTAGAGTCTGGCGATAGACTGTCAGTCGCTCCCTACCTTCTGCCGGGTTGAAATCCCAGTCAGGTCTGGAAAGGGGGAAGGCTGTTTCAATGATGTTGGGAAGCTGGGTGGGTCGTCCATCTGTTCCAGGTACATTCTTCCATGCTTCCAATAGAATCCTCTCTCTCTCCTCAGTAGTGAAAAGAGTTTGTAGTAGCTGCTGGCAATCATCCCATGTGGGCTGATGAGAGAACATTAAGGACTCCACCAGCCCGGTTAAGCGCTGGGGGTTCTCTGAAAAGGGGGGATGATTAGTCTTCCAGTTATACAAATCCGCAGAGGAAAAAGGCCAGTACTGGAGAGGCTGAAGAGGAGCCGGTCCGCCATCCGTCGCCACTGGCGGAGGTCCCATAAGCCCTTAGGGGAAGGGCGACGGTGGTGTCGGGAGTCATTCCGCGGCTGATCCTGGTACCCTGTGCAGGCCCCGGCAGAGACTCGTTTCGGGGAGCAGAGGGGGCAGGGGCCGGTTCCACCTCCGGGTCTCCCTGACCACCTACAGGAACCAAGGCAAGAGGATATGGGGGAGGTGGATTTTGCACCAAGTCCTGCCAGACCACGATGTAGGGCTGCTGGTCCGAATGAGCTCCAGGTTCTTTCTGAAAAACAATCTCCTTAACAGCAAAAATAACAGATAGGTCAAAGGTTCCTTCTGTTGGCCACCCTACATTAAAAGTAGGCCATTCTGAGAAGCAGAAGGTCCGCCATGGACCTTTCCTGATCTCAACTGATAGGTCGCGACCTCTTCCCTTAACTTCAGTCCAGTGGTCTAATGTCAGACTAAGCGGGGTTGTCACAGTCTGTCCCATCGTCAGTTCGTACGTCGTCAGGAGCACAAATAACAGAAACACTACAGACACGAGGACCCACTTACCCCACCTAGTCCTCCACAAACACGCAACAGAACCAGATGGGCGCGATCTTGCCAATCTCCGATCCAACAGCTGGACCCGATCAGCGCCCTTACAGTAGGAGACTACCAGGCGTCCCTGGCTCTCCTCCACCCTTGGGGCGTCCCCCAGGGCTGCAACCTGTGGCCTTCCAGGCACGTCTACCGACCACTGTTCAACCACTCTCACGAGTCGCCGAACGGCTGCGAAACCGAAAGTGCGCACACAGAGCCAGACCCACTGACAAAATACAAGACAAAGACAGACGACCTCGGGGTACCCCTTCTTACCTCCAAGGTCGACTCCGCGGATGAGGGGTGGTCGTCAAATCCCGGACGAGCCCCCAAGATGAAAGACCCCCAGAGGGAGACCCTCACTCTGTCCCACGGACTGACGGCGACCCCAATCAACCGCAGGAGACATCACTTGATGCAAACAGCAAGAGGCTTTATTCCAGCATGCTGGGGCTCAACTCGTAACTCACGCAGGGGCCGGAGGTTTGAGCCCCGAACAGCAAGTCTTACAAGTTTATAAAGGCAAAAACCACACGTTGGGGAGTGGGAGGATCACACACGGAGGAGGAAGAGGGGAACAAAGCCGCTAGGGAATTCCAAAGGGATCTGGGCTCATTGATATGATAAGGCTTAAGTTTAGTCAACAGTCTCATCTGGCGATCTCCCACCCTGTGTTTCTTAACTGTTAGAGCACTGTTTTGCATTGCTAACTCTTTGCTCAGGGCTATTTCCTAGGTTTCACATCTCTGTCGGGGGACCTTGGGGAGTTGAGATAAAACAGACAGCTTCTTTAAAAAAAGTTCCATTCTTACACTTTATTGGTCTGATCCAAAAGTATAAAGTGTCCCAACCACAGATAATTCAAAAATGCAGGCTGCATGAGGACTTTTGACTTTCTTGAAATTCTGCTGTTGAAAATTTTGGCTATATATTGTTTCTGCTTTTCTTACAGGTGAATACTTTCATAACATTTAATATATAATTTTATTTGATAAAGCTTTCCATGTGATTTCAAGTATCAATCTGTTTAATTTAAAAAATATTTATTTTTTATTTTAAGAGAGAACAGACTTTTGAACGTTTTAGTGCCCGTGGAACATGCAAAAGTTACTCTCAAAAAGCCTTGAAATACTCTTGGAAAGATCAAATATATAATATATAATATATTTATATATGTAACTTAAAGATTATATTCCTAAATTATTTTAGAGAATATCAATTACATTAAATTGGGATTAATGAATTAATCCTCTTTCTTTTAAATCAGACCAAACAAGTAACACATTCTGAATTCCTAATTATATAAGAGAAAACACATTTTAACTATATAATTTCTCCCCACTTAATTTGCACTTTGAACTTTTAAAGCTGGCAAGTCAAATATATTTTGCATGTCCTAGATTAATAATACTTTACATTTCTAAGAAAAATACAAGATATAATTAAGAGCTTCAATTCTGTCCTCTAGATTTTTTATGAGGCAAATTTAAATTTTACTTTTTTATTTATATAATTAAGGCAACTTCCAAAAAAATTTTTTTGCCACAGGAATTTGGAGGAAGTTTGCAGCCATTCAATGCAAATTACCACCTTCTTTAGCTTACTGTGAGAGTGGTTAGAGCAATTAAGGTTGCTGACCAGCCTTCCAGACTTCTTGTCAACATCTCTCTTTTAGTGAAACTGATTTGTTTCAGGCATCATGGCAAAAAAAAAGACTTTAAAATTTCAGAACTTTAAATTTTCAGGTAGCAAATCAAATACTTAGCATTTCCCAAATCAATAATACTTTTACATTTTTAAAGATACATTTCAAATGAAATATAAGGCATATTTAATTAATAGACTAACTTCTATCCTCTAGACTTCATACTAGGCATACTCAGATCAACATTTCAGTATTATAACAACTCAATACATATTAGATTTGAATTTTTATCATTTGACTTAGTAACTTGCAAATTTTTTTTTAAATTTCCGGCCTGGCCCAGCCTTTGATTTTTAAAATGGTCACAATTTTCCTGCTGGGGAAGTCAAGGGATAAACTCTCAGCCATTCATATGTAAACTTGACTTGCCTCTGGGCAGAAATTTCAAGAGCTGTTTTAAAAGCCTTGGAAAACTAGCCTGTATTCATTTCTGCCACCTATAAGGCTAAATACAGTCAGATTTTTATTCTGTGCTCAGCAAAGAGTTAAAAACTATGCGCACTCGTTTTTTAAACTGGCCTTTCCCGTTTACATGTGCACAGAAATACCTGATGCATTTATGAATTTGTAAAAGCTTTAAGTCATTAGCTGGGGGGGGGGGGGGGGGAGAGATGGCAAATATGAAGTCTCTTAAAGTGGCTTTTTGGGGGTGTGTCATCGTTTATTGTTTTGATTTTATTACTTTTTCAATTTTTATTTGTTTTTATTTTTAAGGAAAGATAAAAAATTAAGATAAAGAATTATTGGCAGTTGCTAAGAAATTCCTTTAATCTTTTTTACTTGGTTAGAAGTAGTTTACACATGGAGGCGGAGGAGGTGCAGATGGTATTCTTAAAGATTTGCACCCTTCCACTCCAGGCTGTAAGGTCTTGGCTGCACCCCCTTAGACATTCTTAAACTCTCCTGTGCTGAATCAAGAATTAAAGTAGGGATAGGAATTTTCTCTGGACTTTCTGCTGAGTATTGGTCACACAACTGCTTTATAACCTTTTCCCAGGTTTCATCAACAAACCTTAAGAAAGAAATCAAGAATCTGACTACGCTTAACAGAATACCTTTGAGCCATGAGCGTAGTTTAAAGCAGTTAGAAGGATTACCCATGTTTTACACCCAGCTAATTCAATTTCACAACAATACACTCCCTCTACCTTACAATTCCTTAAATCTGTGGGGCGCGCAATTCTTGGGAGTGACCCCTTGCCTCTTACCTCTTGTTGCCTCTTTCGGCCCAGTCGGGCACCAGAATGGGGAGGAGGGGGGGCTGATGTGGCAGGGATCTCCCTTTTCCACATCCCACACAGGAAGGGAGATGAACGAACCGGTTCTAAGTGGAGGTGGCCAGGGATTGAGAAATAATAGAAATAAAGAGAGAAGACAGAGATTTTAAGCTGGGAGCTGGGAGGGCACTGACCTCCTCTGCTGGCTAGAGAGATGACCACCTCCTGAGCCACACAGCACATCTATTTATAATCCAATCCAACGAGGGGGTTCATAGGAGAACAAGGAGCATGGGAGAGCCCAGGTTCCACCCACTCCTTCCTCCCAAACAAACACAAGCCAGGAACCAAGAACATCTCTGCATTCCCAGGGCGGGAGTGCAACTGACATGATTCTGCCAATATCCCCGGCCAAGTCAGCAACAATTTAAAGAATGTCCAGGTGTCTTTCTAGGTGGCCCTCTACAAAGAAACTCCGTGAAATTGTCTCTCAACTATGTTTTACACAGCAGGGCTTTAACCTCAGAAGTGGGTTCTGAGTGTTTGCCAATGATATCTGACCAAACTCTTTCTTTTTGAAGTTCAAAACTATGAATATTAACCATTGGGCAGCTGGAGGAGAAAGTCTAGGTGGACAAAGAGAAAGCAAACCATCCTGACTGACTTCCACTGTCATTTCTTACCAGTCCCCACTCCTCTCCTTTGCCCCTAGGCAGCCTCAAATGAGGCTGGCACCATGTGTTCCCTTCCTCTGGCTCATCAAGTAGTCAGGCTCTGCTACAGACCCTGATGTTGGCTGCAGCCAGTGATATGCTTTGACCAATAAAATGTGGGAGTCAAGCCTGTAACCTTTAACAGAAGAGTTTGGAACCAGTGAGCCCAGCCACCCTCTCTGTCAATCTCTGATAACATCCAGCAGGAACCTACATGTTGGCTGCTCCTTTATCCTGATTCCAGCAGAACCAGGGTATTCATGTGCTATGAACAAGAAAGATATCTTCTTTACTCTAAAGCCACCATTACTCACAAAACATCGAGCCTGTCCTAATGGAAATGCATCTCCGATTCCACCCTCTAGAAGTGAGCAGAGCCTAAAATTAGAAGGCAGATCAGGTGGTTAGAGACACATGAGTTTGTCTTCCAGCCCTGCCTTTATTAACTCTACAATGGATCAATATATATTGAGACTCTGAGCCTGAATTCCCTCCCCGTCAAATAGATGGTGAAACCATCTCAGAAATTAAATGAAATAATAATTCATTTGAAGCATTGAATCAAAGCTTGGCACATGTAGTAAACATTCAGTAACTCTTAGCTCCTTAACATCACAATGTGTACTGACGACAGACATGCAGACAATATAGAAAATGTCAATGTGTTGGCCTATATATCCTTTCACATTTTTGTTTTCAACCAGTTGGATAGGATTAAATATATTCCCTCATAGCCTGCTTTACCTCTTAATAATGTAATGTTTTGATGGTAAAAAAAAAAAAAAAAAAAAAAAAAAAAAGAGCCACGGTGAAATGTCTCAGCTTGTTGAGCATAGTTCGATGCACAGAAAAATTATTGGTTCAGTTATTATTTGAGGGCACCTGCTGTGGTTATGGCCTGTAGCCCATTAGGGGGCCATGGAGAAGGAAGCCACTCTGTGTTTCTATCATTCTTCTCCTTGTAAAAGTCAATTAAAATACCTTTGCAAATATTTATCCATTTAGATTTGTAGTCTTAAGAAATAATTGAAATAATACTTTTCACCTGAGGGAGCATTCTAACTGAAATAATACTTTTCACCTGAGGGAGTCACGGAATCTGAGAAATGTTTCCAAACGGGAGTTAAGTTTTGTAGATAACACTCCCTAGAAACCTGTGACGATCTCCTATAACCTAAAGTTGTCAGTTGCCACTTGCACTCACCACAACAATATTCCCAATGGTCAGTGGGTGATTGGGATCCTAGAGCGACATGCAAGGCAAGGCTAGATTGCTACATTACCCAAAGGGTCATGCACTAAGGAGGGCTGGGTTTAGTCAATGAAGCCCAGGAGAGGCACATTATCCCTGTGCTCATTGGTTTCAGTTTGACTTCCAGAGTATTTCTCTTGGTGGTGAATTTGACCTATGCAGTGTGTTCACAGAATCAGAGTCTCCAGTGCTGAGTCAGGAGCCATCAGAGGCTGTTTCCCCACACTGCAGTTGTGTGTATAGGATGGTTGAGTAACAGGACAAAATTGAGTTCTCTTTGCCTCCCATACGACTTTCTGCTACCAGAGTTCAACTCAGCCTCACCTCATTTACCCTCCAAACTTGGGTGTTGGTGCTGAACAGTCCTGCAGTCCAGGTCTCAGTGTCTGAACAGTGAGTTACTTGAGGTTGCCACATGGTGTGACTGGATGGAAGAAGGTGACAGGCTGAAAAGACACCATGTAAGGCCGTGGTGGTATGACTGAGGAGGGATGATTGGGGAAATCCCGGTCTGTTTTACACCTAAAAGCAGCAAAAATGAAACAAAGTTTTGTGTGAGGAGTTTGTACTTTCATTTCCAGGAAACTGCTGCCATTAATGACTGTGATCCAAAGAGGGGCATGGTGTGAGTTCTAACTTTTCTCAGAACTTCTCAGAGGAAGAACATAATAGAAGAGAGAAGATAGCACTTAGGGACATGATGGAGAAGTCCTGTGAAAGCCTTGATGTAATGCAGGCATCACCGGGTCTGGGACTGGGCAAAGGCCCTCAGCAGCCTGAGACTATGGGTCCTGGTGGTGGTTTCCAGACTCTCAACATACCTTTACTTTCACCAGATTCCTGCAGATGCAGAATCACTTAAGGGAACTGGGCTGCAGAGCTTATTTCAGGGCCTCCAAATTTTGTGGCATTTGAGAGAGTTGTGTCCTGGGAATGTCCAGCCACTCTTCTAGGTCTTTGACCTGGGGACCTTGATGGGACACCCACTCCAGAATTCTAAGTCCAGGACAAGGATCTTATGACTGGTTCTTGTTTTTGGAAACCAGTGGGATGGGATGTGAGAAGTTTTTCCAGTCATGGGTTCCTATATGAGTAAAGGCTTGGAGTGAAGACAGAGCTCATTCAGAAATCCTGAGGTGTCCCCCGCCCCCAACCCCTTCTTTTCCCCTTTTAATTAGGAACTGGAAACAATGGGACAGGAGTCAGGTCTTGAGTAGTTTTGTGGATGTCTGTTCTGTAAGTGATGGGAGCAATGGGGTAATGGAACCTTACACACGTGATGTCACTTCCTCAGTGACAGGACAATACAGAAGCTAGAACTCTGGTTATCAGGCACCCACATTCTTTAGCCAGGCACCTATCACCTCACTTGACTGCAGACCTTGGAGCAAGCTGGTCTCCAGGTGGTCTCAGGGTGTGTCTTTGGAAGAGCTTACCACAAAAGCTGTCTCACTCGCCATAGACAGTGGCTCTAGTCTCCCTTCTGACTCCTGCTGTCACTCACAGTGTGTAACCTCGGGTAATATATGACAGCCTAACGCCTGCCAATCTAGGGAGGCCTCACCAGGGAGCACTTGTGTGGACATAAGTCCTTGCTACTTGGTAGACATATCATATCATATCTGTCCTTGCCACTGTGTGTGAAGGGGAGAATGGGGTGAAACAAGGGGGTATGTGGTTCTCCCAGGCTGGGCAGTGCTTAGGTCTGGAGCCCTGCTGGGTCTCTCACATGCTCATCTCGGGTCACAGGCAGCACAACGGGAAGCTCCCCTGCCCACGGGAAAACTTAGGCGCTGAGGGGTCAGCTTCTCCTTTCGTGGCTGCAAGTCTGTTCAGACACCCTCGGTCCTGGCCAGGGAAGACGGCGTTATGGTGTGTTTTCATCTGTGGGGAGACCTGGCAGTTTTCTGATGGGGCGGGGCCTGGACACCAGACACAGTCCTTTCAGAGCTCAGGGAGGTCATAGCGAGGCCCATGGAGCCTCGGTGGACAGGCACAACTTCTCCCAGTCCCTGTGCAGGAGCTAAGACCGGACCACCGGCAGCGTGGGGCAGAGCTAAGGGTGGGCACAGCGGGTGCTGCACCCCAGGATTAAGATGACCAATGAGAGCAGATTGCACATTCCCACTGGAGTGTTCAATGTTCCACTGTGATTTACTTATTCTTTGTAAATCCTCACCAGGATATTTTTCCACTGATTTTTGGAGAGTGGAAGGGACAGAGAGAGACAGAGAGAAACACTGATGTGTGTGAGAGAGAGACACCCATGTCAGAGAAAGACATCAACTGGCTGCCTCCCCCTCCCTCCCGGACCAGGGCCAAGATGGAGCTTGCACCCAGGTGCGTGGACCTGATCAAACCGAGGACCTTCGGTCCACAGGCAGGCGCTCCATCCACGGAGCCAACCGGGCTGGGGCCTGTCCACATTTAAAGGAACCCAGACTCCCATTTCCCACCTCTAACCACGTGGCAGGATGTAAAGTCAGTCCCCACATATTTGGGAGAATGTTTTTGAAGTAGCATGTTATTGACTTCACCACCACCCGCCTGGGGAACCTGTGTAGCCAGCCATCAGCCCCAAGGGGCCCAGGAACTTCTCTGAGAGACAAACTGCCCCTCCCAATCCCTCCCCCCACCAGAACTTCTCCCAGAGGCAAACTGCCCGCCAGGCAAGGGCTGGAGGGCTCAGACCCGCCTGGAGGGCTGTGTTGCACCTGCTCGCATTTCACACCCAGAACAGGGAGACCAGCAACCCCAGGGCGGCTCCTGCTCCAGCCCTCCTGTGCTGCACACAGCCAGGCTCCCGGCTCCCTGGGGCCCGCCAGCTGCTCACCTTCCCGGGCTCCTGCTCCAGGCGGCCGCTCAGGTGGCTGCCAGGCCGCTCCTGCTCACACCTGAGGCACCTAGCCTGGGGGCGGGGCTGGCGGGCCGCCCTCCTATTGGGCGCTGCTGTCAGGCGCCCTCCCCGGACCACCGCTGATTGGCTGATCTTGGGCATTTGATGGGCGGTGGGCAGGACTAGACTCCTCCTCCAGCTCCATCTGTGACCTCCAGGAAGACAGGTAGGGCAGTGGGCCCGGCCTTGGCAGAATCCCCGCCTCGGTCCCTCCCCAAAGGTGGGCGATGTCCCCCCAACACGGACCGCCCTCCCGCGGTCCCTGGGCTCCCAGTCAGCGTCCGCCTCAGCTCCAGGCACCGCGCTCCCCGCGCTGTGTCCCTCCGCAGCCACGCCCGGCCACACCTGGGCTCGGCCTGCCCACCCACAGGCAGGCGGCTCTGCGCGGAGCCTGGCCCGTGGGTCCTGGGCCGTGGGCCTGGGGTGGGTGGTGGGAGGGGACCCTGCCCCAGGCCCACTGCGCCCCCCGCACCCCCAGGCAGGAGCTGCCCCAAGGAGGCCGCCCTTCTGACCCTGCACTGAGGCCAGAACCCAGTCACCCTGGACTTCTCTTCCCGCTTCCCCAGCCTTGTTCTGCGTCCCCTGGTCGCCCTTTGCCGGCCAGTGGCCGCGTGTTCCCGCCGAGCCTTGGAGACCTCAGGCAGAGGCTGGTCCAGGGCAGCGGCTTTCTGTGGGGTCTGGCCGGCCCTTCCCCAGAGGCGCCCGCCGCAGCCGCCACAGGTGTTGGTGTTTGGCATGGCTGCCGGTGCCCTAAGCAGGTGCCGCCAATCTGCCTGCCTCTGTCTGAGTGGGAGGACCCTGCTGGGCCCTTCTCCCATATTAGGCTGAGCTGACCCCCCTGGCCGCCAGGGACCCCGAGTGGGGCGGGGACTCAGGAACATGGTTGTGCTGCCTTTTGCTGACTTACGCTGTTTAAAACTTGCTTTTCTCTTAAGCAGTCCGAGGTACAGAGAGCAAAATGTCCCCACTAGACCCTTCACCTACCTTGTGCAAGAATCCTCAGGCCGTGTTCTTATTCAGGTGGAAGCTCCTGGAACCTGAATCTGTTTCTCTCCCCATATTGCACTGTTACTTTTCAACTTCACTTAGTATTCTCTTTTTGAAATTCAATGGAAAGAGCTTGGAGTGGCAGGTCCTGTTCTTCCAGAGCGGCCCCAGGAGGAAGGGAAGCAGGCGGCTCAGGCCCCGCACTCTGGTTTCCGGGTCTGACTAGCTTCCAGGGCAGAGAGCAGAGGCCTGGGGACCGGGAGAGGACCCGGGAAGGTGGCCCTGCCAGCCGGTCCTCACTGGCTGAAGGCAGCCTCACGCCCTCTCCATCCTGTCCAGTGAAAAGCAGACCCTCATGTGTCCTGGGCCATGGAGCTAGGGGTCTGAAGCAGAAGGGGAAATAGGCGAGCACAGACAACCTCGCCTTTGACCTAGCCCATGTCTGCTGTCCATTGGTGACCTGTGACTCCAGGCGGCCAGAGGGGAGGCAGGAAGAGGTTCCCAGGAGGTGACCAAGGTCCTGTTGCTCCTCCCTAGGGATCTACGCCCTGACCTGGGACAAGATGGACCACCCACCCCTCAACCCACTGGGAGGCGCTGGGGACACCCAGCCCCTGAGCCTGTGAGTGAGGGTGTGCGGGAGGACCCAGGACCAGAAATGCCAGTAGGCGCCCTGAGGAGGGCACAGGGGGCCTATTGTGAAATCTCAGGAGAGAGCGCAGGGCAGGGCCACCCACGGGAGTCCCCTCTGTGGAGACTAGAGGAGAAAACGTCCTGTCCTTGCCCAGCGCCCTTGGTAGTGCCAGCGAGGCACAGGGGGCTTCATGACTCGGCTTCTGAGCATCAGGCTCTGAGCTGACACCCTGGGCTGCAGGAGGGTGACGCCCCCTTTATAGTGGATTTCACAAGGTGAACATGTGTGCGCCTCTCTCTGCTTTCAGTGTGCCGGGCTCTGGGCGCCTTCCTGTGGGGGCCACCCGAGGCCACGCTGGGGGACCCGGACTCCGAGGCTGGGCTGGGCCTTGCTGTGAGTGCCGCTCCCTTTGTGGAGAGAGATGGGCTTTATGGTCAGTGACCTGAGGGGTCAGTGGACAGGGGGTCCCTGCTTGCCTTGGTCACTATGCAGTCCTGGAGCCTCCCGCCCACCAGGACCTGTCCTCTCTGACCACAGGACGGGGCTGGATGGGAGAGGAGATTGGGGCCCAGCTGGTCTCTGTTGTCCACAGATGCCCTCCCCCCCACCCCCACCTCCCTGTGTGCTCAGGCCCGGGGCTCCCTCGTGGAGGTGCTACAATTCAGCCAGAGGGACCCGGCAGTGAGGGCGAGGCCTGGGGAGGGGGTGCTGGGGGGTGGAACCCCAGGTGTCCAATTACTCAGCCGGCTGTCGCCCAACTGGCACACACTTCCAGGCTGTGCCACTGGCAGCGGTGTCCTGCCCGGCCTCGCTGCCCACGGCCCCTGCTCTGAGCTGCCTCCTGTGTGCTGTTCTCTCTGCCACCCCCTCCCCACAAGCTGCTCCCATCCTGGCCTGTAGCAAGAGGCATGATGGGCTCACCCTGCAGAATTGGGCTCTCAGTGGCAACTGCTGCCCGACTGGTGCTGCTCACACCTCCTCTGTGCAGGTGGAGGCAGCACAGAAGGAGATCCTGCAGCTGAGGAGCCAGTTTGAGATGCTGCAGGACACAAACCTGGAGATGAGGCGAGGCCTCCTGGGGTGGGGAGGGCACCTGCATTGGGGGGCACCTGGGGATGGGGTGGGGCCTGCATGGGGAAGGAGCAACTGGGAATGAGGTGTGGCCTGCCTGGGGGGCACCTGGTGTTGGGGTGGGGCCTGTGGGGGGGCACCTAGGGATGGGGTGGGCATGGCACCTGGGGATGTGGATGGGGATGGGGATGGGGATGGGGATGGGGATGGGGATGGGGATGGGATGGGGATGGGGATGGGAGGGGGCCTGTTGTGGGGGTCACCTGGGGATGCGGTGGGGTCTGCAGGGCTGGCGAGGCCGCAGTGGGAAATGGCCGCCACAGCGCTCACATGCACCTGCTCCTCCACAGGAAGGTCCTGGATCTGTACGAGGGTTTGATGGAGCAGATGATAGGTAAGTGCGGCCCTGAGCCCCTCTCTAACAGCAGATCCCGCCTCGGTGCCACAGCTCCAGCATAGAGCGGACCAGGCCAGTGCGGGCAGGCTCCGGGGGTGAAGGGGGAGGGGGAGGGAAATGGGCTGGTGCTCAGTTCCCAAAGGGCCAGAACCCGAGCCGGCAGCTGGGACCACGGGAGCAGTCCTCCCAGGGGGGGTGCAGCTTCACCTCTGTGGCCATCGGCTCTGGGTGTGTCCAGGCTGGGCTGGGGTGGGAGCACCGTGCCCCTCCCAGGGCCAGGGACTCAGGTTCCAGAGGCCGCCAGCTGTGGGGACAGCTCTGCTGGGGCCCTGGGTTCCTGTTCCCCCGGGGCTTCTGGGCCTGGTGCTGGGAAGTGCTGTGCTCTGGGAGAGCAGACAGGAGGGGCCTGGCCACCGTCCTCTGGGGACCTCCGGGTGCTGTGGCCAATGCTGCCCCCGTGCCTCCGTCCCACTGTCCTGCCCTCAATCGCCCCTGTGGAGACTGCCCCCTGACCGCGTGTGCCTGTCCCTTTTCAAGAGAAGGCTCAGAATCGGAAAGAACTTGAAAAAGCCGAGATCCAGAAAGACCAGCTGAGCTCCAAGGGGAAGTCCTCCAACCTCTCCAGGTCCTTTAAGAAGCTGGAGGCGGTGACCGAGGGCTACTGGACAGTAGGGGGCTCTGCCCTGTGACCCGCCTTGTCATGCTCAGTCCCAGCCCCTCGGGCAGGAGCTGCCCTCTCCACTGAGTCCTGGTCCCTTAAACACGGCACCTGGCAAAGCCTTGCTCTGCGCTGGGCTGTGCGGCCAGCCTCACCAGTGGGCCCAGGGCAGGGCGGGGTGCTGTCGGCCTGGGCATGTGAACAGCGGAGCTGGAGGCACAGCCTAGGCAGGACTGTGTGGCCCATCAGATGCCCTCGTGACAGTGGGCACCAAGGAGCCAGCGCTGCCTTTGGAGGCCTGGCCAGGGCCCCCTCAGCGCCCCCAGCTGGGCATGTGTGGCAGTCGGGCCCACAGGGCTGCAGGGAGGGAAGCTCTGATGCTAGGCAGGCTCAAAGCCAGGAGGGCCTTTTCCAAAAGAAAAACAAGTGCTGTTTCTGCGGCCCTTCCTCGCTGGAGCTGCTGCTGGTGTGTGTCCCAGGGGGCTAGTCAGGCCTCGCACACCTGACCCCACAGCAGTGAATGAGCCAGTAACACCCTCCCCATTAAAGAGAGAAGAGGCCATGAAGGTGTGTACAGAGGACTACTTCCTCGTTGTCAAAAAGTTAGGCCAGCAGCACCAGGCGCTGAAGACCCACGCGGAGGAGAAGCTCCAGCTGTGAGCATGGGCACCTCAGGCAGTGGGGTGGTGGGGGAGGAAGGGGAGGCTGAGCCACTCTCCCCTGTGCAGGGCGAAGGAGGAGATCACCCAGGTCCGGAAAAAGGCCGAGGCAGAGGCGCTGGCCTTCCAGGCGAGGCTGCAGAAGGAGCATCTGCAGAAGGAGTCACTGGAGAAGGCCTTGGAGCAGGAGGTGGGTGCGGCCTGAGGCCCGGGAGCAGGAAGGAATGGCCCTGTGGTTTGGGACCTGCCCTGTCATGGCCCAGAGGCCTGCTGGCTCCCAAGCTGGGCCACAACCCTCCTCCCAAATGCCTCTCCATGCCAGGCCAGGTGCCCCCTGTGCCCTGCTGCCACCTCTGAGCACTGGGACATGGAGGGTGGACGCTCCTCTTTCAGAAAGAAGTGAATCAGGAGATGATAAGAATATTGGATGATCTCATTTCCATGTTGCAGATCTGACCTGGGTCCCCACCCTGCACACCCACCCTCCTGTCTGTCTGTCTGTTAGCTCATGTTTAAACTTTAGAAATGAGACTAAATAAAATGTGAGTTTTGCACTGAAGTTGCTCTATCTTGATTAAAGCAAGGCTTCCAGCTTTGCCGGACCCTCCATAGCCCACACTGCCTCTGGCCCCTCTGCCTGCACCTCGGGGCTGCCAGACGGGCATGCAGCCTGCTGTGTTTGCCTTCCAAACACAGACCAGAGTCCAATGGACCAAAAAAATTTTTTTTTAATGTTTGATTGATTTCAGAGAGGAAGGGAGAGAGAAACATCAATAATGAGGGAGACTCATTGATCGGCTGCCTCTGCATGCCCCCTACTGGGAATTGAGCCTGCAACCCAGGCACATGCCCTGACCAGAATTGAACCTGGGACCCTTCAGTCTGCAGGCTGATGCTTTATCCACTGACCCAAATCAACTAGGGCAGTGATTGGCAAACTCGTTAGTCAACAGAGCCAAATATCAACAGTACAATGATTGAAATTACTTTGGAGAGCCAAAATTTTTAAACTTAGAACTTCTTCTAATGCCTCTTCACTATAGACTGGCCCAGACCTTGGTATTTTGTGGAAGAGCCACACTCAAGGGGCCAAAGAGCTGCATGTGGCTTGCAAGCTGAGGTTTGCTGACCACTGAGCTAGGGCCACTGTATCCTATGTAATAAAGAGGGAATATGCTAAGTGACCATCATTCCATCACAAAGATGGCTGTACCCACAGCTGAGGACAAGTTCCTATAGGTATCCTTAATGAGCAATCAGCAGGGACCTGAGGCTACGCCCTCCCCCTCCCCCGTGGGGCTTGATAGGGGAGCTCAGGCTGCACACCCCCTTCCCGCCCCCCAAAGTCATGCTGGAGGACCTAAGGCTGTACCCCATCCCAGTGCCAAGCCAAGGGACCTGAGACTACACCTCCGGCCTGGCAGGACTTGACAAGACTGAGACTGGCCAGGTCTGGATCTAGCTGGATCGAGCCCAATGTGGCAGGGATTGGGGGTGGCATGGCCAGGTTTGAGTCTCACATGATTTTGAGGTGCATGTGGTGTGCCCCAGACTCTGACAGGAGGATTTCATATACATTTTACTAATTTTCTGTCACCTCTGACACTTGCTATAAAGGGCAAATAGCAATATTAAATTATTTCCTCTAATCCCCCTTTAATGTGCATGAATTTTGTGCACCGGGCCACTAGTTTTAATGTAAAAAATGGCAAGGGGATGGTGGGCCTGTGTTGCTGGGTGAGACTGCGGCCCAGGAAGGAGCCCTCACTGAGGGGCTGAGGTTGGCACCTGTGCCTGATTCACACAAGCACTGCAATGTCCTGGCTGCTCAGTGGCCTCATCCAGCCCCGTAGACTGACAAGGGGAATGCCCTGAGGAAGCGGTCTATGCCCCAGACCTCAGGCTCTCCGCTGGGCCCAAGCCTGATCAGCCAGGCCTGCCAGCTGGGGCTTGAGAGTCACTCCAGCAGCTGAGGTTTTGGGGCACCTCTGCCAGAGCAGACCTCCAGCTCCCGGCCGTGGCTCAGCACAGAGGAATATCTGCGTGGACTCCTGGTTCCGAGGCCGCCAGCTGCATCCAGGCCTGCTCCAGGGAGTCTGTTCTCAGCTCGCTGGCCCTGGGCCCTGGACCTTCCTCCCAGGGAGGGGACAGGGCCCGGAGAGTGCACTGCAGGCAGGAGAGGCACTGGTGGGAGGGAGGCAGCCGAGGGCAGAGGCTCGGCCTGAAGGGCATCACGGCCCATTCCCTAGACACGGAGGGCTCAGAGCAGGCTGGACAAGGGCCACAGACTGGGACTGGCCCTTTGCCCGGGAGCTACGCCTCATGCCTGGGCCTCCCGAGCCAGCTGGAGGCATGGGCTCCCGAGTGCTGACCAATGGGAATGACAGGCCCAGGTCTGTGTGTCTGACCCCCAAGTGAGCAGGAGCTCCTGGGCCTAGAGCCCGCTGGGTTCTAGGAACAGGCCCAGTGCATGGGAGTGGCCGCCACCTGGCCCGGCTAAGGAGGTGCCCACGCTCAGGCCCGGGGGAAAGCAGAAAGGGGTGTGTTCCTCCCCTCCCCCCCACGTCATCGTGAACAGGGTCCCTGCACAAGACCCGACCAGGAAGAGCCCAATCAAACCTCCCTAGAGGACCAGGGTTCCAACCTGCCACAGAGTCTGGCTGTGACTGGCCCCAGGGTGGGCAGTGGCAATGTGCCTGGCTGCCACCAAGGGACGCTGCCAGCCGTGGGCCAAGGTGCAGGGTCAGGGTCTGGAGGTGACCTCCTGGCTGGGGACCTGCACTTGGGGTTCTGGCTGGCCAGAGGGCGTCAGTACCCCACAGGTGAAGGGCTTGGGGAGAGTGTCTGGTACAGGGACAAAAGGCCAGGCCACAGCAGGGACTGCTACCCTGTTTCCCCCAAAATAAGACAGTGTCTTATATTAATTTTTGCTCCCAAAGAGGTGCTAGGTCTTATTTTCAGGGGATGTCTTATTTTTCCATGCGCTAGGTCTTATTTTTGGAGGATGTCTTATTTTCAGGGAAACACGGTACCTGTGGCCCCTGCTCTGAGCCCTGCCCTCTCCTTATCCCCATGGCAGCTCCGGGCCCCTCTGGGTCCTTCTGCTCCACTGTCAGCACAAGAGGTGCTGTTTGTCTTTTAATCTTCAGTTGATTTCAGAGAGGAAGGGAGAGGGAAAGAGAGAAACATCAATGATGAGAGAGAATCTTTGATTGGCTGCTTCCTGTATGCCCCCCATTGGGGGTCGAGCCTGCAACCCAGGCATGTTCCCTGACTGGGGATGAACCCAGGACCCTTCAGTCCTCAGGCCGACGCTCTACCCACTGAGCCAAACGGGCAGGGCCGGAGGTCCTTTTATGAACAGTCACACACGTCCCTCCTGTGGCAGTGCTCCCAGCGCCAGGTGTACGAGCCTGCCAAGCCCTCAGGTGGGGCCGGCTGGACATCCGAAGCTTTCACCTCTGTGCTTAACAGCTGCTTCTCAGGAAGCTTTCTGGACACCCCCAAACCACACCAGCTGTGGCCGGGCCCTGGGGCCCAAGCATGTGCTCCTCCCATGCAGAGCGCCCCCTCCAGGCCACTGCCCATGCTGACCCTCCAGACCCTGCTCAGGACTCTGATCCTCGTGCCATTGTCCCATTCCATGCAAATGGCTGGTGTAGGAGGACTCAACCCTGGAAGGCTCCCCCAAGAGCAGCTGTGATGTCAGGGTTTGTGAGTCTTCAACCTGTCCAAACCCCAGGGTGATGGCTGCAGGGGTGTGGGGGTGGGGCCCTCAAAGCCAGGCCAGGACCCCTGAAAGTCCTGCTACAAAAAGCTGGGTCTCTTCCCTGGAATGACGCAGGCTTCTGCCCTCGACACGCAGACCCCACCCCACCACAAAGTGGCAACATGTTCCCAGCCCACCACATACCTGACACACCTTCCGTAGTCCCCTGGACAAGTACCCCACAACCCACCACCTCCTCTGCACAGGGCCCCCAAATCTCACCCACCCCTCCTCTGCACAGGGACCCCAAACCTCACCCACCCCCTCTGCACAGGGACCCCAAACCTCACCCACCCCTCCTCTGCACAGGGACCCCAAACCTCACCCACCTCCCCTCTGCACAGGGCCCCCAAACCTCACCCACCCCCTCTGCACAGGGACCCCAAACTTCACCCACCACTCCTCTGCACAGAGACCCCAAACCTCACCCACCCCTCCTCTGCACAGGAACCCCAAACCTCACCTACCCCCTCTGCACAGGGACCCCAAACCTCACCCACCCCCTCTGCACAGGAACCCCAATCTCACCCACCCCCTCTGAACAGGAACCCCAACCTCACCCACCCGCTCTGCACAGGAACCCCAACCTCACCCACCCCCTCTGCACAGGGACCCCAACCTCACCCACCCCCTCTGCACAGGGACCCCAAACCTCACCCACCCTCTCTGCACAGGAACCCCAACCTCACCCACCCCCTCTGCACAGGGACCCCAACCTCACCCACCTCCTCTGCACAGGGACCCCAATCTCACCCACCCCAAGACAGGGATGGAGCTGAGACGCTGAGGAGCCTTCAGAGCCTGCGAGGCCCCCTCACCAATGATGGTGGCCGCCAAGCCAACGGCACGGAAACAATGACTGTGGTGGAGAGAGGGGGGTTCCTGGGGCTAGGTGGCAGTGAGGGACTGGCGTGCTCACAGCTGCCCCGGCTGAGAGCTGCAGTGTGGCCTCCGGACCCCCTCCTGTTGAAAAGCCAAAGCTGATGTGGAGGCCCCTTGAGCCTCTGAGAATCTCCCAGCGCCCTGTCCCAGGGCCTCTGAGCCAGCCAGGCCTCGGCCGGGAGAAGGCCACGCGGATTGGCTGGCCACACTACTGTCACAGGCAGGAGCCGCTCCAGGACAAAGGGGCCCTGTGTGCCGAGTAGTCTTTATCCGGGAGCCCTGTTAGCTGAGAGCAAGGTGGCGGAGCCTGGCAAGGACCTCTGCAGGTAAGCATGACCGGAGCGGGGCAGTCAGCGGGCCTGGCCTCTCGCCCATAGCGTTTCCTGAGCCTCGACACCCTGGCATCACGGGCCTGCCCCCAAGGATGGGGATGTGGGAGACCGAAGGGGGAAGCTGAGTTGTCCCAGGAGGCCCTTCCAGGTCCCTAGCACTGGGCAGCGAGACCCCCAGGCTCGGGCCTGCCCCCTTCCTCCATGCACAGGAGGGAAGGGTGGCTGCCCCTGCCCCTGGTATGGGAGTTCTAGGGGCAAGAACTCAGGGTCCGGGGCCATGACTCTGTCAGCCTTGATTGAATTTCTATGCCCCCCAATTCATGTGTGGGATCCCTGACTTGATGGGCTGAGAGGTGGAGGGAGTGTGGTTAGAGGAGGCCTCGAAGATGGGCCTGTGATGGGTTTGGGACCCTGGTGAATAGAGACCAGCAACACTCTCTGCTGTGAGGACGTTGAGCAGCCCTCCCTGAAAAAAGACTTGGCTGTCACCTGCTGGCAGAGGCCCAGCCTCCGGGATGGAGGAAGAGGTGCCTGCTCTCCTGTGTTTGTCCCAGTGGCAGGTGCAGACTAAGCCACAATGATGGTGGCCGCCAATCTGAAGTCACCCTCTGCCCATCTGCTCCATGAGCCATGGCTCGGAAGGCCTCCAGTTGTTCTCTAGCAATTCTAGCTTATTTACTGTTACTTTCTCTGGATTACTAGTTGTTTCTTACAGTGTAATATAAATGGGCTTCTATACTAAGTATGAGAATTGCCCACATGTATATACAACTTCCTACACTCTTATCTTACATTGAGAAACTCTGAAAAATTGTCTCTCAACTATGTTTTACATTTTAATTCTACTTTGGAGTGAAGTGTAGGTGTTTCCTAATCTGGTTAAATGTGCTCATTTCTCCATTTCAAGGATAACACATTGTACGAAATACTTACTTTACTATATTCTGACATTGAGAAGTCTTTTCCACTTGTTCTCTAGCAATTTTGGCTTATTTACTGCTACTTTCTCTGAATTACTAGTGGTTCCTTGCAGTGTCCTATAAATGGGCTTCTGCTCTAAGTATAAAAATTGCCCACAAGTGCATACAACTTCTTACACACTGTTCAGAACTTGAGATGCTTTGTAACATTGTCTCTGTATTATGTTTTATACTTTAATGCTACTTTGCAGTGAAGTCTAAGGCTTTCCAAAGCTGATTAAATGTGCTTATTTCTCTATTTCAAGGTTATTCTGCATTATACCTTTCAGCGAAAACAGAGTTTTTAAAGAATATTTAATGTGCTCTTTGCCCTATTTTAAGGATTTCCCACATCTTGGATTCCCTTTCTATACCATTTTGTTAACGCCAACAATCAGCTATTCCACCCAATGTGTAGACAAGGAGGGCATGCTCATGGGTCTGTCAATTCTTGAAGATGCCTGCTTCAAATTCACCAACACGAGCAGCAGCAATCAGGACCGCACCATCAGCCTGAAATGTGCCTGTAATCATATTTCTTAATGAAGAATCTGTGCCCTGGGGCTCCAATGATGGTCACATAATTCTTGCTGGTCTTGAATTTCCACAGGGAGACTACAATGGTGATACCTCGCTCCTGTTCAGCTTTCAGTTTATCCAAGTCCCAGGCATACTTGAAGGAGCCCTTTCCCACCTCAGCAGCCTCCTTCTGAAATTTCTCGATGGTTTTTTGTTGATGATCCCACCACATTTATAGATCAGATGGCCAGTAGTGGTAAGCTTGCCAGAATCTATGTGTCCGATGACCATGATGTTGATGTGAATCTTTTCCTTTCCCATTTGGGTTTGAATTCACGGTGGTATGCAGGACACTGGTGTACAGGCAGCAAACCCAGTGGGAAAAGCTGGTAAACCTTTTTGAGAAGGTTCCCTGTCTCTGTCAAATGGGGATCATATTCACTGAATGGAATTGTGGTGATTAAAGGGGATAACGGGTCTAGAAAGTTCCTGGCCCTAAGAAGGGTTCCCTGCCCTTAAGGCAATTTTTCCTACATCTGGGGAATATTGCTACCAAAGATCAGTTCCCAGTCTCGCTGCTCAGAGGAGCAAGCTAGGGAAACTAAAGGGCAGGCCTTTGTAGTAACCAGCTCCTGCCACAGCAAGCCGGTGTGGGAGGGAAGCTCTTATGCTCAGCACCTGGGCAGTAGGCTCTCTATGCTCTTTGTCCCTTCCAGGCAACTGAATCCACTTGGAATCAAACCTGTCCAGAGCCGCTGGGGGTGGGGAGAGGGCAGGATTTCTAGAGGAGTGACAGAATGGAAGACCAATCTTAGGCCTGCTCCGCTACTTGCTTGCTTTAAAAGCCTGGCAGGTGCCTAATGACTCTGGAAGTGGCAGATCCTGTGCTAGCCCGTGATAGGAGCTGGTGGCAGTGTTTGGTTTTGATTTCTGGTTGAGTAGGTCATGAACTTCCATCATGAGAAGGTGCTGGGGAATTGGGGATGCAGGAAGGGGGATGCCCATCCCAGGTGCGGGGCCTTTGGGGCATCCAGAGCCCCTTCTGGGCCCTGAGGGAGGGTGTCACACTGTCATTTCCTAGCCTGTGACTTGGGACAGGATGGGAATGTGTCTTCTTGCCTTACAAATAAACATTACCAGCCCTCGCTGATTTGGCTCTGCAGATAGAGCATCGGCCTGGGGACTGGTCCCGGGTTCAATTCCGGCCAAGGGCACATGCCCGGGTTGCAGGCTCCATCCCCAACACAGGGCGTGCAGGAGGCAGTCGAACAATGATGGTCTCTCTTCATTGATGTTTCTCTCTCCCTTCCTCTCTGAAATAAAATATGTTTTTTTTTCAAAAAGAAGACATGCATAAGGCTAATTTAAAAAGGTGTACTTTAAAAATATATAAATAAATGAAGTGAACGTTACATGTTAATTTTGTGTTAAAGTAAGAAGGTCTTCTCCTTGGGGCTTTGAGCTGGATGTTCTGGGTGCTGGGGGCGGTTGGCCAGATCTCTGCCCCACAAGTTAATCCAGGCACCGACTGGCTACACTGGAGGGCTCCCCTAGCCTTGAAGGGGCCAGAGCTCCATCTCGCTCTGACAAGCAGTCCCATCTCTCTGACTGGCAGCAGCAGCAGGTGTGGCCAATGGATGGGACTGCTTGGCCCCAGCATGCCCCAAACTACCTGTGTCTCACCAGGTGTGGCTCCCACCCTCTTTTCTTCCTTCCCTGCCTCCCTAGCCCCTGCACTAGGCTGGACAGCCCCCTTAGGGGCACCGAAAGGCAGGTAGGAGGGGTTTGAGCCCTCTACCCTGCCTGCTTCCATTGTAGGCCTCAGGTTACTCCTTTTCTCACTTGGGCGCTACTCACAAGGAACTAGCCTTGCCCACTCCCACCCCTTGCACCTCCCCATGTAGGTATGGGATCCTATACAAATCTCCATCCTCTCCCATTTCAGTGTTGTTGTTTTTTTTACTTGAAGGATAGGAGAATTACAGGGCTCATACTTCAGGTTACAAGTCCCAGTTTAAAAGTAATTCTGCATAGTGGACAAAATTCCAGCTCGTGCATAAAGGATATTCATGACTGGAAAAGGCCTAAAGTTGTATTGGAATGACCTTTAACCTTCAGTCAGTTTTAAGGTAAGTTTCCTCTTGTGGGGTTCTTTTAAAATCATTATTTTCCCAATTAGCATCTGAATGATTTACTTCTAAATATATCCCACCCTTCTGAAAAAGGATATGTGGCTGTCCTGATTTCAAGAAAATCTCAGCTGCTTTGTTTGTGAAGTGACCTATTCTTTATCTCACTGCTTCACTAATTCATTTTTGGGGACATCCAGTATATTGCCCTATAATATTCCCTAACTATAAGGGAACTGGTTCAGATTTAGTTGTCCCTGCCATTTGTATAGAAGATTTACTCCAAGGAAGAGTGTTTCTTAATTGAAAAGGGTTTAAGGTCAGATAAAGTAGCCCAAGTATCTATCTACAAGGGCCTTTGTAATCTCCTCTTTTACAGTGATTTCAATTTTTCTGAAAGTATTAATAAGGAGAAGGGGAGCCTTAGTTGATTTGGCTCAGTGGAAAGAGCATTGACCTGGGGACTGAAGGCTCCTGGGTTTGATTCTAGTCAAGGGCACGTGCCCAGGTTGTGGGCTTGATCCCCAGTAGGGGTCATGCAGGAGGCAGCACATTAAGTGATTCTCTCTCATCATTGATGTTTCTCTCTCTCCCTCTGTATGTCTCTCTCTCTCTCTCTCTCTCTCTCTCTCTCTCTCTGAAATTAATGAAAATATATTTTTGAAAAAATAAGCAGGGAAAATAACCTCTCATAGCCCTCAGAGAAACCTTATATTTGCTTCTATTTTTCTAAACCCTATTTTTGATTTCTACAACCTTACTTTTTTGTTATCCCCCCTGAGGATATTTATCTATTGATTTTTTGTTTGTTTGTTTTAGAGAGAGTGGAAGAGAGAGGTAAAGACAGAGAAATAGATGCGAGAGAAACATATCAAGTGGTTGGCTACTGCATGAGCTGCAACCAGGGCTCAGGCCTGGGAGGAGCCTGCAACTGAGGTTCGTGCCATTGACATGAATCAAACACGAGACCCTTTTGGTTTGTAGGCCAATACTCTATCCATTGAGCCAAACTGGCTAGGGCTCCATTTATTTTTTAGAGCTAGTGGAAGGAATATGGGAAAGAGGGAGAGAGGGGCAGAAAGAGAGGATGGGAGAAAGAGAGAGAGAGAGAGGGGAGAGAAGCAGAGTAGAGGAGAGGGAGGAAAATATTCATATGAAAGAGAAAAATCAATTGGTTGCCTCCTGTTCACACACTGACCAGGGCCAGGGATCCAGCCTTCAACTGAGGTATATACTAGCTGTACCAGCTAATCATGTGGATTTTGTAATCAAAAGAAAACAGGATAATTTCAAGAGAAACATAAAAAGAGCTTTATTTAAAGTAATGTCCATCGCTAGCTACACATTTCCCCCATCTTTCAGGTAATTTGTGGATACCATCCCAATAGAACTTTTCTTGTTTTGAGGCAGACCATTCAGAGACCCAATTTTCCACTTCTTCCTATGTTTTGAAGTGCTGCTCAGAAAGTGGGTTTGCCATTGATCTGAAGGAGCAAGGTCTGGTGAATATGGCGGGTGGTTTAATTCTTCCCAGGCAAGATCTTTTAACGTGTCTTCAACTGGTTTTGAAGTGTGTGATGGTTTGTCATCATGAAGCAAAATTACTATGCCATGTCTTCTGGCCCATTCTGTTCGTTTTATGATCAAAATGTGGTTCAAATTGATTATTTGTAATTTGGCGGGATCAGTATTAACAATTTCACCTGGTTTTAGAAGCTCATAATATACCACAGTTTTCTGATCCTACCAAACCCAGAGCATTGTCTTCTTTTCAAATCAAAGAAGATTGGCCTTGTATTCTATGTTGATGGTTGATCTGGATCAATCCATGATTTTGTGCATTTGGGATTCTCAAAATAAATCCACAATGTATTGCCAGTCAAAATTCCATGAAAAAAAAAAAGATTCTTTTGTGCTGTTGAAACATTTTACTGATGACTTTTTGGTTTTCCATTTGTCTTTCATTCAGTTGATGTGGCACCCCTTTTCTTTCCTTTATAAACTTTCCCATTGCTTGTAAATGATTGGAATTTTTTTGCAGAGAAGGGTTCATCTTTTTGTAAACTGTTTTTGAGTTTGACATGGACCTTTACCAGTAATTCTGGTAATGTTGGTCTTCAAACTTTTTCAATTGACCTGGACATTCTTTGTTTTTCATATTGAAATCATCATTTTTAAAGCATTTAAACCAGTGTTCACAAGTATCTTGAGATGGAGCATGTTCACCATAAGCTTCCAGAAATATTCAGCAGCACTTTTCTTCAAAATAAAGTAATGAATTCTCTCTCTTTCTCTCTCTGGCATGAAATTAGACAGTTTTAAGCGTAAAAATATATATAATGTTATCACCTTCAGAAAGTGTGACAAATGAAGTTCTGAAGCTTGTTTTCAATACAACAAAATAACATACATATCAAATTGCATATACATTAACATGTGTAACTCCATCTATTGAAAAAAATCTGTATTATTAATGACTACATCTAGTGACCTTGACTGGGAATCAAGGGGAATTGAACCCTAGGCTCTTTTGTCTGTGGTGCAATGCTCTAACCACTGACCTAACCAGCCAGGGTTGTAAATACTTCTCTTAGTGGGCCAAAGGCAGTGGCTCATGCAGCTGATTTCTCTTTTGCTTTCCAGTGAAGTGCTTGAGGAGGAGTCCACATTATGTCTCCAGGAAGCCCTGAGTCACCTTGGGGAAATATGGGAATTCATTGGGATTACTGAGGACCAGCAGTTAGAAAGAATTCAGGATGTACATATGCATATCAAAGTGAGTTTAGTGCTATGATTTGCAGGAGGACATGGGTATTAAATTTTTGAAATTACTGGTGTTTGCATTATTATTTGTTGTTTGATGTTTCTCCCGCCGCCGCCCCCCCCCCCCCTTAGTTCCAAACTTTTCTAGGGATGTTTTCTCTCCGATAGGACCTACTGGATAAAATGATTGCTGAAGAGGAAAGTCTGAATGAAAGGCTCATTAAAAGCATAGGCAACTGTCATAAAGAGTTGGCTGTTCTGTGCATCAAGTTGCATGTTAAGCCATTTCAGGTACACAGGGTCTGGGCTCCTCTTTGGGTCTCAGGTTGAGGCAGGAGCTTTGCCTTTAAGCTTAGTGGAGGGTTTCTGTATTGGGGTGGTCCTGGACATGAGAAGTGGGGGAAATGTGCTGCCTACCAACCAGTTCCAGCAATCATTTTTAAAATCTATTTCTTTATTGATTAAGGTATCAAATATTTGTCCTCAACCCTCCATTCTAATCCCCCTCCTCCCCACTAATTCCCCCACCCCTCTATTGCCCTTGACCACTGGTAGGTTCATATGTGTGCACATAAGTCCTTTGGTTGCTCTCTCCCTTTTATCCCCACCCTCCCTTTGAGGTCCAACAGTCTGACACATGGCTCCTTATCTCTGGGTCTGATCTTGTTCATCAGACTATGTTGTTCACCATTTCCCCTAGATGAGTGAGATCATGTCCTATTGGAAATATACTTACAAGAATAAAAAATGAGATGTGCAATAATTGTTATGCTGAAAGGCATATGAATCAGTCTGCAGTGAACTTCTTTCTGGGCTCTCTTTTGAGACCCAATTTCAGTGTCAAACAGTACCTTATGTGTACATGTCAGCAATGATAATTCAGTTCTGGGTGGTGGGCAAATGGTGATAATGCGAGTCCAAACCTCTGTGACTTGGTCTTGGGCAACCTGCAGTGATACACAGGTGCTGACTGCTATTATGGTAAGGCGTCATCAACGACTTCCATCTGTGGACAGCTTCTTTGCAGTCTTCCAATTCCTTTCTGTTGCCAGAATACAAATAGTCTTGGAATTGTTTTCTGAAAATATACAAACATACTCTCGACCAAAAGTTAATAAAGGAATAGTTTCTACAAATCTGACTGGGGATCTTTTTCATTTTTTGCCCGAATGATTTCCTCTGACTTGTTTTGAAACCATGTATGTTTTTCAAGTCATAGAATGACATATAAGATTGTGTCCGTGGCTTCTCTCAGGTGTCACTTCCAGTTGTGTCCTTTGAGAGCTCAGCAATGGTGACAGAGTAGTGTGAGCGAGAGGAGACCTGGGGAATCACAGCAGTGCATTGTTAGCATGAGCCTTGTGCTTCCAGAGAGAAGGCTTGGGAATGGGAGCCATGGGGAAGCACAGCAGTTTTGAGGAGTGGGAGGCTTGAAGTGTTACAGCAGTAGACATGAAGGTGTCACAGTCATGTGCGGGCAGTGAGAACCATGTATTGACAGAGTGGAAAGTTCTCAGCAGTATTTTGGAAGGTTATATTGGCATGTGGAAGCCCTGTGCTATCACGTTGGATTGTGGACAGAGAGCCCCCGGAATGTCACAGTGAAGTGTTGGATGTAGGAGCCCTGGATGGATTAAAATAGAAAGTGGATAATATAAGCCAAGAGGTTCACCAATGAAAGATGTGCTTGAAAGCTCCAAACATTTCACAGTGAAGTAAGGAGAGCGAGTGCTCTCAAGTTTCACATTTGTGTGTTGTCATCAGACTTGAAGTGTGAGAATGGAAAATGTGCAGTGGGACCATATGGGAATGGTAAAGGAAACCATGGTAACCAGATGCCTTGAGGCGTCACGGTGGATGGGTGGCTAGAAGGACACCTCAGATATCACATTGCAATCTGCCCTGTGAGAGCCATGGAACCTAAGAGTGGAGTGTGGACATTGAGCTCTCTGGAGTGTTACAGGGGAGAATTGTCTAAAGAAGTCCTGGGTTAAGACAGATGATAATGGGCAACTAGTACTATTGGATATTACTGTGGGGTGAGGGCATTTGGAGGCATCGTGTGTTATGGTCATAAAAGGAAATGAGATTCCTGTGGGGAGTGGTCGTCAAGGGATTCTCAATAGAATGTGGGCAGTGGGATGGTTGAAAGTATCAGAGCAGAGTGAGTACACTGATGGCCATGGGGAATGATGTTTGTGTGAGCCCGAAGAGCCATTGCCAGTCGCAGCAGAGCTTTGTCAGTAGTGTCCCCTGGGTTGCCCACTTGGGTGTTTCAGTGAGGGTTCTTTTGTGTCATTGTAGAATGTTGGAAACATGAACCCAAAATGTGTAGCAAATGTGTATGTGTAGTATGGGACCCCTGTGGTGTGACAGTGGGAAGGGGGTATTGAAATCTCATCAGCTTGGCAGAGGATAACATAGTGGTGTACAGTAATGAGTGTAGTCTGGAGGCCTAGGTCACATAGGATTGTGGGAATTCGGTCTCCAGGACGTCACAGAAGATTGTTGATGCCAGGCCGGTGGGGGACTCAGGCTGTGACAGAGCAGCATGATCAGTGGAAGACCATGGGTGTCCAGTGCGGTGTCTGCAGGGGGAGCACGGTGTGTGTCAGTGTGGAAGGTGGGCAATGTATCCCTGGGGTAGCACTGTTATGTGTTGGCAGTGAAATGTCTCGGTCTCAGAGGGCAATGTGGGCAGAGAGGGCCCAACCTTGTGACTGTAGAGCAATGGCATTGTCATCGCTGGGGCATTGCAGTGGCGTTCTGTGCCTGGAAAATGCTTGTTGTCCTTGTGGAGGGTGGGCATTTGGAGCTTTGGTTTGAGGTTGAAATGAGGACTTTGGGAGGAGTGTGGTGTCCCAGTGCAGTGTGGGTAGTGGGCATCCTTGCATGTCACAGGGGATCATAAAGAGTCGGATCACTGCAGTGACATGATTGGAACGTGGGCTACACTTTCGTATCACATAGAAGTGTAGGCAATGGGAGCCGTACATTGTCACACTGGAATGTGTGCTGTGTGAGTGCTGAATGTGTCCCTGATGTGTTTGGGCCGTGTGACATCTGGGGGATCATAGTGTAGTGTGTATTAGGAGCCCAGCAGACTCACAGAGGGATGTTGGCCACAAGGGACCCAATGTCTCACATGGTAGAGGGAGCAGTGACGGCCCTCAGATAAAAAGGTGTTGAATTTCAGGGATACTGGGAGTGTCACAGTAAATATTAGAAGTTACAATCTATGGGTTCAAGGATAGATTCTGGCCTTGTGTTTTGTGGCTGAGTGTTTAGTGTAAGCGTGTCAAACTCGTGGTGCCCGGGCTGCATAAGGCTCACAAACCCCACAACCAATATTTTTGCAGCCTAGCCAATATAATGTTATATAAGAATGGTTTTAATAAACACTTAATAACTTAATTTTTACAATATTCTGTTATACATAATTATTAATAAGGAACTACAACGTTGGTTAATGACTTATTACTGTAATCGTGTTGTATTCATTTTCCTTACGGGCCTTACACATACCAGCAGCGAATATTTTAGCAGCCCATTGCCATGTCTTTAGTCTTGTAATGACTTGTTTAGAAATATTTAACTTTCATAAAACAAGAAAAGTAGGTTTATTTGTGTTATGCTTATTAATTTGTGTAGTTATTTAGTATCTGGTAAATTAATGTACTGTATTTTCTGGCGTATAAGATGACCCCCTAATTTTACAGTTAAAGGCCCATATAGGTTTAGGCCTATATTCGCTCTATAAGACTATCCCCCCACTTCCAAGGCAACACCAGTTCTTTTCTTAATAGACCGCCTCTCTGACTCTGGCTAATCTGAGGAGGCTTCTAACTAGAACACAGTGTACATGTTCTGTACCCGAAGCTACACTGTGTTCTAGTAAAAAGCCTGCTCAGATTGGCCAGAGTCAGAGAGGCAGTCTATTAAAGAACTGGTGTTGCCTCAGAAGTGGGGGGGGGTAGTCTTATACAGCAAATATAGGCCTAAACCTATGTTTTATTATTATTTATTATTTATTTATTTTTTACAAATTTTATTGATTTTTTTGCACCCCTCTCTCCCTCCCACACATCCCCTCCCTCCCCAGAGTTTTATGCCCATTGGTTGTACTTATATGCATGTATACAAGTCCTTCAGTTGATCTATTATCTCCCCCAGATCCTCTTCCCTTCCCTGCTGAAATTTGACAATCTGCTTGTTGCTTTACTGTCTCTATATCTATCTTTTGGTTCATCAGTTTATAATGATCTTTATTATCCACAAATGAGTGAGGTCATGTGGTGTTTCTCTTTCATTGATTGGCTTATTTCACTCAGCATGATGTTCTCCAATTCCATCCAGATTGCTGCAAAAGATGAGAATCCCTTCTTTTTTATGGCAGCATAGTATTCCATTGTGTAGATGTACCACAGTTTTTGGATCCAAACATCTGCTGATGGGCACCTAGGCTGTTTCCAAATTCTGGCTATTGTAGATTGTGCTGCTATGAACATAGGAGTGCATATATCCTTTCTCATTGGTGTTTCTAGTTTCTTGGGATATATTCCTAGGAGTGGGATTACTGGGTCAAATGGGAGTTCCATTTTCAGTTTTTTGAGGAAACACCACACCGTTTTCTACAGTGGTTGCACCAGTCCGCATTCCCACCAGCAGTGCACGAGGGTTCCTTTTTCTCCGCAACCTTGCCAACACTTGTCTGTTGTTTTGTTGATGTTGGCCATTCTGACAGATGTGAGATGGTACCGCATTGTTGTTTTGATTTGCATCTCTCGGATAATTAGTGACTTTGAGGATGTTTTCATGTGCCTTTTGGCCTTCCTTCTGTCTTCCTTTGAGAATATTCTATTTAGGTCCATTGCCCATTTCTTAATTGGATCATTCATCTTGCTTTTATTTAGTTGTATCAGCTGTCTCTAGATGTTGGAGATTAAACCTTTATCAGTGGTGTTATTTGCAAATATGTTCTCCCACACTGTGGGCTTTCTTGTTGTTTTGTTGATGGTTTATTTTGCTGTAAAAAAGCTTTTTATTTTGATGTAGTCCCATTTGTTTATTTTCTCTTTAGCTTCCATTGCCCTAGGGGCAGTATCAGTGAAGAAGTTCTTTTGGCATACGTCTGAGATTTTGCTGCCTGTGGATGCTTCTAGTATTTTTATGGTTTCCCGTCTGATGTTTAAGTCCTGCATCCATTTTGAGTTTATTTTTGTGTATGGTGTAAGTTGGTGATCTAGTTTCATTCTTTTGCATGTGTCTGCCCAATTTTCCCAACACCATTTATTGAAGAAACTATCTTGACTCCATTGTATATTCGTGCCTCTTTTGTCAAATATTAATTGAGCATAGTGATTTGGGTTGATATCTGGGTACTCGATTCTATTCCATTGATCTATATGTCTGTTCTTGTGCCAGTACCAGGCTGTTTTGAGAACAGTGGCTTTGTAATACAGTTTGAAGTCTGGTATTGAGATCCCTCCTACTTTACCCTTCTTTCTCAGGATTGCTGTGGCTATTCGGGGTCTTTTATTGTTCCAAATGAACTTTTGGAGAGTTCTTTCTAGGTCAGTGAAATATGCCGTTGGTATTTTAATGGGGAGTGCGTTGAACCTATAGATCGCTTTACGAAGTATGGACATTTTGATGATGTTGATTCTACCAATCCATGAACATGGTATGTTCTTCCATCTCCATACATCTTCCTCTATCTCTTTTTTCAGTGTTGTGTAGTTTTCTACATATAGGTCCTTTACTTCCTTAGTTAAGTTTATTCCTAGGTATCTTAATTTTTTTGGTGCGATGGTAAATGGCATTGCTTTTTTAGTCTCTGTTTCTGTAGTTTCACTGTTGGTGTATAGAAATGCCATGGATTTCTTGGCATTAATTTTGTATCCTGCTACATTGCCAAATTCATTTATTAAGTCAATTAGTTTTTTAATGAAGTCTTTTGGGTTTTTTATGTACAATATCATGTCATCTGCAAATAAAGATAACTTTACTTCTTCTTTTCCAATTTGGATGCCTTTTATTTCCTCCTCTTGTCTAAATGCAATGGCTAGTACTTCCAGTACTACGTCAGACAGGAGTGGCAAGAGTGGGCATCCCTGTCTTGTTCCTGTTCTTAGAGGGAATGGTTTTAGTTTTTGCCCATTGAGTATAATGTTGGCTGTGGGTTTATCATCTATAGCTTTTTTTTTTTTTTTTTTTGAGAGCTTGACAGTTTCTTTTATTTTTTTGACCGTTTCTTAAAAAGTTAAACATATTCCTGCTATATGATCCAGCCATTAAATGTCTAGGTAGTTACCCAGACAAAGAAGCCAGACAAAAGTGTATAATACTGTATCATTCCATGCAAATAAAATTCTGGAAAATCCAGACTAATCTACAGTGATGCAAGTTCAGTAGTTCCTTGGGTATGGGGAGGGTGGGGGGAGCAGGGCAGAGATGACAAAGGGGCACAGGGAGGCTTTTTGAGGTGATGGACATGTTCATTCTCTTAACTGTGGCAAAGATTACACAAGTAAACACATTTGTCAAACTTCTCTAATTGGTCACTTAAATATGTATGTTTGTTGTTTATCAATTAGACCTCAATAAAGTTGTTTTTAAAAAACTGCTGTCCTGGCTAGTATGGCTCAGTTGGTTAGAGTATTGTCCCATGTACCAAAGGGTTGAGGATTTGATTTCCATTCAGGGCACATATCCAGGTTTTGGGTTCAATCCCCTATCAGGGTATACAGGAGGCAACCAACTGACGTTTCTTTCTCACATCAATCTCTCTCTCTCTCTCTCTCTCTCTCTCTCTCTCTCTCTCTCTCTTTCTCTCTCTTTCTCTCATCAGTAAAAACATAGCCTTGGTGAGGATTGCAGGAAAAACAAAAAACTTACCTAAGTTGCAGTCCCCAGAGATTTTGACTTTTCGGGGCTGAGAAGGACAATAGAGTTGATATTTTCAAGAATCTGCCCCTAAAGTGCAGCCAGGTATATCACTGACCTTGTAATTTTTTTTATTTTTTTTTAAATTTTTAATAAGTTTTTATTGTTCATATTATTACAAATGTTCCTTCCCCTCACCCCCACCATTGCTCTCCTCCACCAGGTTCCCACCCCACCCTCTGCCCTTTCCCCACTCCCCATTGTCCTCATCCATAGGTCCACAGTTTATGTTCAGTCTCTTCCCACATCCCCCTCTCCCTTTTCCCCAAGAATAGTCAGTTCACTCCCCTTCCATACCTCTGATTCTATTATATACTATTGTTCATCAGATTTTTAAAAAAATTCCCTTGGTTTTTAGATTCACTTGTTGATAGTTACGTATTTGTTGTTCATAATTTTTATCTTTATTTACTTTCTCTTCTGAAAGAACCCCCTTCAGCAATTCATATAATTCTGGTTTGGTGTTGATGAACTCCTTTAGTTTGTTTTTATTAGTGAAGCTCTTTGTCTGACCTTCGATTCTGAGTGATAGCTTTGCTGGATAGATTATCTTTGGCTGTAGGTTCTTACTATTCATCACCTTGAATATTTCTTGCCATTCCCGTCTGGCCTGCATGGTTTCTGTTGAGAAGTCAGCTGACAATCGTATAGGTGCTCCTTTATAGGTAACTACCTTCTTTGCTCTTGCTGCTTTTAATATTCTCTCTTTGTCTTTTGCTCTTGGAATTTTTATTATGATGTGTCTTGGTGTGGTCCTCTTTGGATTCCTTTTGTTTGGAGTTCTGTGCGCTTCCTGGACTTGTAAGTCTAATTCTTTCACCAGGTGGGGGAAGTTTTCTGTCACTATTTCTTTCAGTATGTTTTCGATATCTTGCTCTCTCTCCTCTTCTGGGACCCCCATAATTCTGATGTTGGTTCGCTTGAAGTTGTCCCAGAGGTTTCTTACATTATCTTCAATTTTCTGGATTCTCTTGCCTTCTAGCTTCTGTGGGGGAGTGTCTTCTGGCTCTTTATGTTCCAAATCTTTGACTTGATTCTTGCGATCTTCCCTTCTGTTTTTAGGACTCTGTATAATATTTTTTATTTCAGACAATGTATTCTTTATTTCTTGTTGATCCCTTATCATTTCTTGTTGATCCCTTATCATTTCTTGTTGATTCCTTATTAATTCTAGTTGATGTCTTTTCACATCCTCATAGGTCTTATCCATCTTTTCTAGGAAATTCTTAAAAAACCTTATAAGCGTAGATTTGAACTCTATATCCAGCCGCTTTTTGTCCTCCATTTCTTTCGTTTGTGATCTATTTTGTTGTCGCATTTTGCAGCTACAGATGGGACGGGGTTTCAGGGTGGAGCCTACAGCCTTGGCTTCCGTCAGCCCCGCCCTATGTGGGTCCTTCAGTACTCGCTGCCAGCACCTCTGAGAGAAAGGTGCCCTCGATTTTCACCTGCTGCCAAACAGTCTATGCTCTCCCCCAATGAGCCGGGTATTGGGGTTCAGTTCAGTTGGAAGTGGAGTTGGAGGTGGCGTTCAGAGCAGTCTGGAGCCCCTGTCTCCTTCCCGCCAGTGCAATCCCGCGGCACAGCCGCCCGTCCCTTCTCTGCACACACTGTGCCGCTTCCCCGGGGTTCCGCCTTACAGCCCAGCTCCCTCTGTGTCCCCGGGGTCTGGCCTAGAACGGGGGTTCAGAGTGGGGCCCAGCACAGTTGGAGTTTTATCTCCTTCCTGCTAGGGATCGCCCGCCAGGCACTCAGCCGCCCTCCTCTCCATCTCCGTCCTCTCCGAGCGCCGCGTGTCTCCGTACCTCAGGCTTTTCCAGCTCCTCCGCGCTTCCTTCTGGTTTTCTCCTTGCTTCTTGTTGTAGAATTTCCAGTCAGTCGACTTTCCTGTAGTTCTGGGTAATGTCCATTTTATATTTTAGTTGTATTTTATTGAAATTGTTGTGTGCGGCTGCGGCTAGGTGTTTACCTGGGCGCAGCCATCTTGGATCCTCTGACCTTGTCTCATCTATAGCTTTTATTATGTTGAGGTATGATCCTTGTACTCCCACCTTGTTAAGAGTTTTTATCAGGAAAGGTTGTTGGATTTTATCAAATGCTTTTTCTGCATCTATTGATATGACGATATGATTTTTATCTTTCAATTTGTTTATGTGATGTATCACATTTATTGATTTGCGGATATTGAACCAGCCTTGCATTCCTGGAATAAATCCTACTTGGTCATGGTGTATGATCTTTGTGATGCTCTTCTGGAGTCGATTTGCTAGAATTTTGTTGAGGATTTTGGCATCTATGTTCATGAGGGATATTGGCCTGTAATTCTCTTTCATTGAGTTGTCTTTATCTGGTTTTGGTATTAGGGTGATGCTGGCTTCATAGAAGGAGTTTGTAAGTGTTCCTTCCTCTTGGATTTTTTGGAATAGTCTGAGGAGGATAGGTTTTAGTTCTTCCTTGAATGTTTGGTAAAACTCTCCTGTGAAGCCACCTGGCCCTGGGCTTTTGTTTGCTGGAAGCTTTTTGATGACTGTTTCAATTTCTTCCCAAGTTACTGGTCTATTGAGATTTTTAGATTCTTCCTGATTGAGTTTTGGAAGTTTGTATTTTTCTAGGAATATGTCCATTTCCTCCAGGTTGTTCAGTTTGTTGGAATAGAGTTGTTCGTAGTATTTTGTAACAATCCGTTGTATTTCGGTGGGGTCTGTTGTTATTTCACCTCTTTCATTTCTGATTTTGTTTATTTAGGTCCTCTCTCTTTGTTTCTTGGTTAGCCTGGCTAGAGGTTCATCTATTCTGTTTATTCTTTCAAAGAACCAGCTCTTGGTTTTGTTGATCTTATGTATTGTTTTTTTGGTCTCTATGTCGTTTATCTCCGCTCTGATTTTTGTTATTTCCTTCCTTCTGCTTACACTGGGCTTTTCTTGTTGCTCCTTTTCTAACTCTTTGAGTTGTAGAGTTAGATCATCTGTTACCATTTTTTCTAGTTTTTTTGCAATAGGCTTGTAAGGATATGAACTTCCCTCTCAAAACTGCTTTAGCTGTGTCCCATAGATTTTGGATTGTTGTGTTTTCATTGTGATTTGTTTCCAGGATGTTTTTAATTTCTTCCTTGATTTCTCTCATAACCCAGTCCTTGTTTAATAGCATGCTGTTTAGTCTCCATGTGTTTGATTTCTTTGGAATATTTTTATTGTAGTTAATTTCCAGTTTTATGCCATTATGGTCTGAGAAGATACTTGATATGATTTCTATCTTCTTGAATTTGAAGAGACTTTGCCTATGTCCCAAAATGTGGTCTATCTTTGAGAATGTCCCATGTGCACTTGAGAAGAATGTATATTCTGTGGCTTTGGGGTGGAGTGTTCTGAAGATGTCAATTAATTCCATCTGGTCTAGTGAGTCATTTAAGCTTGATATTTCTTTGCTGATTTTTTGTTTAGATGATTTGTCGAAGGGTGACAGTGGGGTATTAAAATCTCCTACTATGATTGTATTGCTATTAATCTCTCTCTTAATGCCCTCCAGCAGTTTTTTTATGTATTTGGTTGCTCCTGTGTTGGGTGCATATATATTTACCAGGGTTATTTCTTCTTGTTGGATTGTTCCCTTTAGTATTATGAAGTGGCCTTCATTATCTCTTATTATGTCCTTCACTCTGAGATCTAATTTGTCGGATATAAGTATTGCTACCCCCGCTTTTTTTTCATTTCCATTTGCCTGGAAGACTTTTTTCCATCCCTTCACCCTCAGTCTGTGTGCATCTTTTTTTCTGAGGTGGGTTTCTTGTAGACAACAGATGTATGGGTCTTGTTTTCTTATCCAATCTGTTACCCTATGTCTTTTGGTTGGAGCATTTAATCCATTTACATTTAAGGTTATTATTGATAGGTACTCATTTGACGCCATTTTTATTCTATACCCTTGTTCCTTCTTCCCTTCCTATTTCTTTATTTTTACAGTAGACCCTTTAGCATTTCTTGCATTGCTGGTTGGGTGGAGATAAATTCCTTCAGTCTTTTTTTGTCTGTGAAGCTCCTGATTTCCCCTTCAATTTTGATTGATAGCCTTGCTGGGTACAGTATTCTTGGATTAAGACCCTTCCTTTGCATGACTTTGTATATTTCATCCCATTCCCTTATGGCCTGATAAGTTTCTGTGGAGAAATCAGTTGCTAGTCTGATGGGGGTTCCTTTGTATGTAACTTTCTGTCTCTCTCTGGCTGCTTTTAAGATTCTTACTTTGTCGTTGTTGTTTGCCAAATTAATTATAATGTGCCTTGGAGTCTGTCTTCTGGGATTCATTTTGCTTGGGACTCTGCGAGCATCTTGGATTTGTGTGGGTTTTTTCATCTCTATTTCAGGAAAGTTTTCTGTCATTATTTCTTGAAATACTTTTTCCATGTCTACCTCAGTTTCCTTTCCTTCTGGTATCCCTATTATTCGAATATTATTTTGTTTTATATTGTCCCACAGCTCCCGTAGGCTCTCCTCCTGCTTTTTAATCTTTTTTTTTCTAGTAGCTGCTCTACTTGGGTATTTTTTCCCATCTTTTCTAGCTCACTGATGCGGTCCTCTGCTTCATTGAGCCTATTCTTGATGCTTTCTATTGAGTTCTTCATGGTAGCGATGTCATTTTTCATTTCTTCTTGGTTCTTCTTCAATTCCTCATGGTTCTTCCTCATTTCTTCTTGGTTATTGTCAAATTTCTCTTCCATTCTTTTTAGCCATTCTATGATCATTACTCTGAATTCTTGCTCTGGTAGGCTGCTTGCATCTGTCTCGTTTACTTCCTTTTCTGGTGATGCCTGCTTTTCTTTCATGTGCAGACTATGTTTCAGCCTCCCCATGGCCTTTCTTTTCAGGATGTCTGGTTATGTGGTGTTCCTTCTCCTGCACTGATTTAACGGTACAAAATACAATACTACCAGGTACAACACAAGAGGCACTTAACAGGAACGTATTTACAATATTAATAACCTCTAATAAAGGTGACCACTAGAGAAAGGCATCTTAGGGGATAGGAGAGAATGAAGAAAGGTAAAAATAAAATAAAGACGAATTTTTTAAAAAATTAAAATTAAAATTAAAATTTAAAAAAAATTAAGTAAATAAAATTTTAAAAGAGGGATAAAGAGATAGAAAAAGAAGAAAAAAAGTAATGACAAAATGAAGTTGGAAAACGGGGAAAAAAAGAAAAGAGAGAGAGAGAAAGAGAGAGAGAGAAGAGGCAAACTAAAAGAGAAATGGGAAACAAACTATATATATGTGGAGAAAATTGCCATAGAACAACCACTGAAACCCAGCCAATGCCAGTAACAATACTTGGAGATTAATACAAACTACAATATCCACTATTATTAAGTAAGGCTATGATATACAGAAGTAAAAGAAACAAACAAAAACAGAGGATTTTTTTTAAATACAAAGCAACAATCACAACACAGAAATAAGCATCGCGGTTTCACTAAATAGCATAAAAATTCACAATAATCAACCTTCACACAAACAATGCGAAAAGGATAGAGGGGAGAACAGGGTTTTTTGTTTTTGTTTTTTTTTTTTTTTTTTTTTTTTTTTTTAACTAGTTAAAATAGTGCAGAGATTGGAATTTATACACTTGGATCAGGGGTTGGAACTTAAATCTATAAGTATAGTGAGAGCTTTAGCAGGGGGTATACAGAAAGAATAGAGCAAAAATTCAAGCTGGAAAAGAATAGCATAAACAGGAGACTAAAAGGGTAAAGTTAGTAAGAGAGTGATGGTGTAAAGGTCGAGTTGAGATAAGGTTGAATGATGCTATAGTAGAGATTAAAATAGAATGAAGGGGGCGGAGTTGAAGATGGTGACCGAACTGTCGGACTTGTTCTGATCTGGTCCCACATCAGATAAAAGTAGCGTCTGAGTTGCTTGGGGAATCTTGATTGGCAGCAAAGGGGCAGCGTAATTTTCAAGGAAGGTAAGGAGAGGTCTGCTGGACGGGATTTCCTGACCAAAAGGCCAGTGCTGCTACTGCGGCAGCAGTGGCGGCGAGTTCCGGGCTGCGCCATCTTACCGGGAAGGGAGGAGCTCCTCTGAGGCCTGGAAAACACACAGCAGAGAGGTCCATCGAGCAGCTGAGATGCCCGAGTTGGCGCAAACACGTGAATTCAAGGGAGTTCTCCAGTCACCCACGGAAAGGTCAGAGTTTGTGGGGATAGCCTGAGGGTTCCGGGTCCTGCAGCGCAGGCAGTTGTAGCCAGAGATCCAGCCCTGCCTCCACTGTAGCCAGGAGCGGCTTCTGGCACCAAGCTGCGCTCAAAGAAGGCTGCAGCGACACCCAGTGCTGGGTTGGACGTAAGTTTCCCCAGAAGCGGGACTTTTTTTAAAATGCCAGGGGACACGGGACAGAGTGTTAAGAACCGCAGCTGTCCCGCCAAGGGCTGAACATCTCGTCACCTTTGCGCCTGATCCCCTTCACCCCCTAGCTTCGGAATACTAGGGAAGGTCTGCCTAGTTGGGCATATCCGGGGAAATTGCAGGGGGAATTTGCCTTCCTGGAAACAAGGGATCAGAGCCAGAAGAGGTAGTCTGGGATCCAGCTGGCACCCTGCGAGCTAGAGCCATAGAGAAAGAAGCCCATAGCAACCAAAAAGACTGGGAGGTCAAACCGGAAACACTGACACCTAAGAGCTGAATTACAAACTGCCTTTTTTTTTTCCCCCCTCTTTTCTTCTTTTTTTCTTTTAACTAATCAAAAATAAATGGACACAAATAACTAAGATATAGCCTATTCAAAATTAAGGATTACCTTACAAAACTGAGGTGCAGTGGAATGCTGGGAACTGCAAGACTGTCTGGTTTGAGAACCAGGAGTGCCAAATGCATTAACAGAGGAAGTGAATGACCACTACTGGACATTTTTATGCTAATTTTACTATTCTTTATTTTATTTTCATTTTTTACATCTTTTAATTTTCATTTTTTGAATCTTTTACTTAAGAAACGATTTTTTTTCTTTTTTCCTTACTTGATTTTACCTTTTCAATTATTACATTTTTCAATCTCTATCATCACTATTACTACTGCTATTTTGCAATTTTTGTGTTTTTTTTTTTTTGTGTGTGTGTGTGTGTTTGTTTGTTTGTTTTTTGTTTTTCTTTTTTTCGCCTCTCCAGTACCATTTTATGTTTTCTTTATTTTACATTGGGAGTAACCTTCATTCTGTTTTAATCTCTACTATAGCATCATTCAACCTTATCTCAACTCGACCTTTACACCATCACTCTCTTACTAACTTTACCCTTTTAGTCTCCTGTTTATGCTATTCTTTTCCGGCTTGAATTTTTGCTCTATTCTTTCTGTATACCCCCTGCTAAAGCTCTCACTATACTTATAGATTTAAGTTCCAACCCCTGATCCAAGTGTATAAATTCCAATCTCTGCACTATTTTAACTAGTTAAAAAAAAAAAAAAAAAAAAAAAAAAAAAACAAAAACAAAAAACCCTGTTCTCCCCTCTATCCTTTTCGCATTGTTTGTGTGAAGGTTGATTATTGTGAATTTTTATGCTATTTAGTGAAACCGCGATGCTTATTTCTGTGTTGTGATTGTTGCTTTGTATTTAAAAAAAATCCTCTGTTTTTGTTTGTTTCTTTTACTTCTGTATATCATAGCCTTACTTAATAATAGTGGATATTGTAGTTTGTATTAATCTCCAAGTATTGTTACTGGCATTGGCTGGGTTTCAGTGGTTGTTCTATGGCAATTTTCTCCACATATATATAGTTTGTTTCCCATTTCTCTTTTAGTTTGCCTCTTCTCTCTCTCTCTTTCTCTCTCTCTCTTTTCTTTTTTTCCCCGTTTTCCAACTTCATTTTGTCATTACTTTTTTTCTTCTTTTTCTATCTCTTTATCCCTCTTTTAAAATTTTATTTACTTAATTTTTTTTAAATTTTAATTTTAATTTTAATTTTTTAAAAAATTCGTCTTTATTTTATTTTTACCTTTCTTCATTCTCTCCTATCCCCTAAGATGCCTTTCTCTAGTGGTCACCTTTATTAGAGGTTATTAATATTGTAAATACGTTCCTGTTAAGTGCCTCTTGTGTTGTACCTGGTAGTATTGTATTTTGTACCGTTAAATCAGTGCAGGAGAAGGAACACCACATAACCAGACATCCTGAAAAGAAAGGCCATGGGGAGGCTGAAACATAGTCTGCACATGAAAGAAAAGCAGGCATCACCAGAAAAGGAAGTAAACGAGACAGATGCAAGCAGCCTACCAGAGCAAGAATTCAGAGTAATGATCATAGAATGGCTAAAAAGAATGGAAGAGAAATTTGACAATAACCAAGAAGAAATGAGGAAGAACCATGAGGAATTGAAGAAGAACCAAGAAGAAATGAAAAATGACATCGCTACCATGAAGAACTCAATAGAAAGCATCAAGAATAGGCTCAATGAAGCAGAGGACCGCATCAGTGAGCTAGAAAAGATGGGAAAAAATACCCAAGTAGAGCAGCTACTAGAAAAAAAAAGATTAAAAAGCAGGAGGAGAGCCTACGGGAGCTGTGGGACAATATAAAACAAAATAATATTCGAATAATAGGGATACCAGAAGGAAAGGAAACTGAGGTAGACATGGAAAAAGTATTTCAAGAAATAATGACAGAAAACTTTCCTGAAATAGAGATGAAAAAACCCACACAAATCCAAGATGCTCGCAGAGTCCCAAGCAAAATGAATCCCAGAAGACAGACTCCAAGGCACATTATAATTAATTTGGCAAACAACAACGACAAAGTAAGAATCTTAAAAGCAGCCAGAGAGAGACAGAAAGTTACATACAAAGGAACCCCCATCAGACTAGCAACTGATTTCTCCACAGAAACTTATCAGGCCATAAGGGAATGGGATGAAATATACAAAGTCATGCAAAGGAAGGGTCTTAATCCAAGAATACTGTACCCAGCAAGGCTATCAATCAAAATTGAAGGGGAAATCAGGAGCTTCACAGACAAAAAAAGACTGAAGGAATTTATCTCCACCCAACCAGCAATGCAAGAAATGCTAAAGGGTCTACTGTAAAAATAAAGAAATAGGAAGGGAAGAAGGAACAAGGGTATAGAATAAAAATGGCGTCAAATGAGTACCTATCAATAATAACCTTAAATGTAAATGGATTAAATGCTCCAACCAAAAGACATAGGGTAACAGATTGGATAAGAAAACAAGACCCATACATCTGTTGTCTACAAGAAACCCACCTCAGAAAAAAAGATGCACACAGACTGAGGGTGAAGGGATGGAAAAAAGTCTTCCAGGCAAATGGAAATGAAAAAAAAGCGGGGGTAGCAATACTTATATCCGACAAATTAGATCTCAGAGTGAAGGACATAATAAGAGATAATGAAGGCCACTTCATAATACTAAAGGGAACAATCCAACAAGAAGAAATAACCCTGGTAAATATATATGCACCCAACACAGGAGCAACCAAATACATAAAAAAACTGCTGGAGGGCATTAAGAGAGAGATTAATAGCAATACAATCATAGTAGGAGATTTTAATACCCCACTGTCACCCTTCGACAAATCATCTAAACAAAAAATCAGCAAAGAAATATCAAGCTTAAATGACTCACTAGACCAGATGGAATTAATTGACATCTTCAGAACACTCCACCCCAAAGCCACAGAATATACATTCTTCTCAAGTGCACATGGGACATTCTCAAAGATAGACCACATTTTGGGACATAGGCAAAGTCTCTTCAAATTCAAGAAGATAGAAATCATATCAAGTATCTTCTCAGACCATAATGGCATAAAACTGGAAATTAACTACAATAAAAATATTCCAAAGAAATCAAACACATGGAGACTAAACAGCATGCTATTAAACAAGGACTGGGTTATGAGAGAAATCAAGGAAGAAATTAAAAACATCCTGGAAACAAATCACAATGAAAACACAACAATCCAAAATCTATGGGACACAGCTAAAGCAGTTTTGAGAGGGAAGTTCATATCCTTACAAGCCTATTGCAAAAAAACTAGAAAAAATGGTAACAGATGATCTAACTCTACAACTCAAAGAGTTAGAAAAGGAGCAACAAGAAAAGCCCAGTGTAAGCAGAAGGAAGGAAATAACAAAAATCAGAGCGGAGATAAACGACATAGAGACCAAAAAAACAATACATAAGATCAACAAAACCAAGAGCTGGTTCTTTGAAAGAATAAACAGAATAGATGAACCTCTAGCCAGGCTAACCAAGAAACAAAGAGAGAGGACCTAAATAAACAAAATCAGAAATGAAAGAGGTGAAATAACAACAGACCCCACCGAAATACAACGGATTGTTACAAAATACTACGAACAACTCTATTCCAACAAACTGAACAACCTGGAGGAAATGGACATATTCCTAGAAAAATACAAACTTCCAAAACTCAATCAGGAAGAATCTAAAAATCTCAATAGACCAGTAACTTGGGAAGAAATTGAAACAGTCATCAAAAAGCTTCCAGCAAACAAAAGCCCAGGGCCAGGTGGCTTCACAGGAGAGTTTTACCAAACATTCAAGGAAGAACTAAAACCTATCCTCCTCAGACTATTCCAAAAAATCCAAGAGGAAGGAACACTTACAAACTCCTTCTATGAAGCCAGCATCACCCTAATACCAAAACCAGATAAAGACAACTCAATGAAAGAGAATTACAGGCCAATATCCCTCATGAACATAGATGCCAAAATCCTCAACAAAATTCTAGCAAATCGACTCCAGAAGAGCATCACAAAGATCATACACCATGACCAAGTAGGATTTATTCCAGGAATGCAAGGCTGGTTCAATATCCGCAAATCAATAAATGTGATACATCACATAAACAAATTGAAAGATAAAAATCATATCGTCATATCAATAGATGCAGAAAAAGCATTTGATAAAATCCAACAACCTTTCCTGATAAAAACTCTTAACAAGGTGGGAGTACAAGGATCATACCTCAACATAATAAAAGCTATAGATGAGACAAGGTCAGAGGATCCAAGATGGCTGCGCCCAGGTAAACACCTAGCCGCAGCCGCACACAACAATTTCAATAAAATACAACTAAAATATAAAATGGACATTACCCAGAACTACAGGAAAGTCGACTGACTGGAAATTCTACAACAAGAAGCAAGGAGAAAACCAGAAGGAAGCGCGGAGGAGCTGGAAAAGCCTGAGGTACGGAGACACGCGGCGCTCGGAGAGGACGGAGATGGAGAGGAGGGCGGCTGAGTGCCTGGCGGGCGATCCCTAGCAGGAAGGAGATAAAACTCCAACTGTGCTGGGCCCCACTCTGAACCCCCGTTCTAGGCCAGACCCCGGGGACACAGAGGGAGCTGGGCTGTAAGGCGGAACCCCGGGGAAGCGGCACAGTGTGTGCAGAGAAGGGACGGGCGGCTGTGCCGCGGGATTGCACTGGCGGGAAGGAGACAGGGGCTCCAGACTGCTCTGAACGCCACCTCCAACTCCACTTCCAACTGAACTGAACCCCAATACCCGGCTCATTGGGGGAGAGCATAGACTGTTTGGCAGCAGGTGAAAATCGAGGGCACCTTTCTCTCAGAGGTGCTGGCAGCGAGTACTGAAGGACCCACATAGGGCGGGGCTGACGGAAGCCAAGGCTGTAGGCTCCACCCTGAAACCCCGTCCCATCTGTAGCTGCAAAATGCGACAACAAAATAGATCACAAACGAAAGAAATGGAGGACAAAAAGCGGCTGGATATAGAGTTCAAATCTACGCTTATAAGGTTTTTTAAGAATTTCCTAGAAAAGATGGATAAGACCTATGAGGATGTGAAAAGACATCAACTAGAATTAATAAGGAATCAACAAGAAATGATAAGGGATCAACAAGAAATGATAAGGGATCAACAAGAAATAAAGAATACATTGTCTGAAATAAAAAATATTATACAGAGTCCTAAAAACAGAAGGGAAGATCGCAAGAATCAAGTCAAAGATTTGGAACATAAAGAGCCAGAAGACACTCCCCCACAGAAGCTAGAAGGCAAGAGAATCCAGAAAATTGAAGATAATGTAAGAAACCTCTGGGACAACTTCAAGCGAACCAACATCAGAATTATGGGGGTCCCAGAAGAGGAGAGAGAGCAAGATATCGAAAACATACTGAAAGAAATAGTGACAGAAAACTTCCCCCACCTGGTGAAAGAATTAGACTTACAAGTCCAGGAAGCGCACAGAACTCCAAACAAAAGGAATCCAAAGAGGACCACACCAAGACACATCATAATAAAAATTCCAAGAGCAAAAGACAAAGAGAGAATATTAAAAGCAGCAAGAGCAAAGAAGGTAGTTACCTATAAAGGAGCACCTATACGATTGTCAGCTGACTTCTCAACAGAAACCATGCAGGCCAGACGGGAATGGCAAGAAATATTCAAGGTGATGAATAGTAAGAACCTACAGCCAAAGATAATCTATCCAGCAAAGCTATCACTCAGAATCGAAGGTCAGACAAAGAGCTTCACTAATAAAAACAAACTAAAGGAGTTCATCAACACCAAACCAGAATTATATGAATTGCTGAAGGGGGTTCTTTCAGAAGAGAAAGTAAATAAAGATAAAAATTATGAACAACAAATACGTAACTATCAACAAGTGAATCTAAAAACCAAGGGAATTTTTTTAAAAATCTGATGAACAATAGTATATAATAGAATCAGAGGTATGGAAGGGGAGTGAACTGACTATTCTTGGGGAAAAGGGAGAGGGGGATGTGGGAAGAGACTGAACATAAACTGTGGACCTATGGATGAGGACAATGGGGAGTGGGGAAAGGGCAGAGGGTGGGGTGGGAACCTGGTGGAGGAGAGCAATGGTGGGGGTGAGGGGAAGGAACATTTGTAATAATATGAACAATAAAAACTTATTAAAAATTTAAAAAAAAATAAAAAAAATTACAAGGTCAGTGATATACCTGGCTGCACTTTAGGGGCAGATTCTTGAAAATATCAACTCTATTGTCCTTCTCAGCCCCGAAAAGTCAAAATCTCTGGGGACTGCAACTTAGGTAAGTTTTTTGTTTTTCCTGCAATCCTCACCAAGGCTATGTTTTTACTGATGAGAGAAAGAGAGAGAAAGAGAGAGAGAGAGAGAGAGAGAGAGAGAGAGAGAGAGAGAGATTGATGTGAGAAAGAAACGTCAGTTGGTTGCCTCCTGTATACCCTGATAGGGGATTGAACCCAAAACCTGGATATGTGCCCTGAATGGAAATCAAATCCTCAACCCTTTGGTACATGGGACAATACTCTAACCAACTGAGCCATACTAGCCAGGACAGCAGTTTTTTAAAAACAACTTTATTGAGGTCTAATTGATAAACAACAAACATACATATTTAAGTGACCAATTAGAGAAGTTTGACAAATGTGTTTACTTGTGTAATCTTTGCCACAGTTAAGAGAATGAACATGTCCATCACCTCAAAAAGCCTCCCTGTGCCCCTTTGTCATCTCTGCCCTGCTCCCCCCACCCTCCCCATACCCAAGGAACTACTGAACTTGCATCACTGTAGATTAGTCTGGATTTTCCAGAATTTTATTTGCATGGAATGATACAGTATTATACACTTTTGTCTGGCTTCTTTGTCTGGGTAACTACCTAGACATTTAATGGCTGGATCATATAGCAGGAATATGTTTAACTTTTTAAGAAACGGTCAAAAAAATAAAAGAAACTGTCAAGCTCTCAAAAAAAAAAAAAAAAAAGCTATAGATGATAAACCCACAGCCAACATTATACTCAATGGGCAAAAACTAAAACCATTCCCTCTAAGAACAGGAACAAGACAGGGATGCCCACTCTTGCCACTCCTGTCTGACGTAGTACTGGAAGTACTAGCCATTGCATTTAGACAAGAGGAGGAAATAAAAGGCATCCAAATTGGAAAAGAAGAAGTAAAGTTATCTTTATTTGCAGATGACATGATATTGTACATAAAAAACCCAAAAGACTTCATTAAAAAACTAATTGACTTAATAAATGAATTTGGCAATGTAGCAGGATACAAAATTAATGCCAAGAAATCCATGGCATTTCTATACACCAACAGTGAAACTACAGAAACAGAGACTAAAAAAGCAATGCCATTTACCATCGCACCAAAAAAATTAAGATACCTAGGAATAAACTTAACTAAGGAAGTAAAGGACCTATATGTAGAAAACTACACAACACTGAAAAAAGAGATAGAGGAAGATGTATGGAGATGGAAGAACATACCATGTTCATGGATTGGTAGAATCAACATCATCAAAATGTCCATACTTCGTAAAGCGATCTATAGGTTCAACGCACTCCCCATTAAAATACCAACGGCATATTTCACTGACCTAGAAAGAACTCTCCAAAAGTTCATTTGGAACAATAAAAGACCCCGAATAGCCACAGCAATCCTGAGAAAGAAGGGTAAAGTAGGAGGGATCTCAATACCAGACTTCAAACTGTATTACAAAGCCACTGTTCTCAAAACAGCCTGGTACTGGCACAAGAACAGACATATAGATCAATGGAATAGAATCGAGTACCCAGATATCAACCCAAATCACTATGCTCAATTAATATTTGACAAAAGAGGCACGAATATACAATGGAGTCAAGATAGTTTCTTCAATAAATGGTGTTGGGAAAATTGGGCAGACACATGCAAAAGAATGAAACTAGATCACCAACTTACACCATACACAAAAATAAACTCAAAATGGATGCAGGACTTAAACATCAGACGGGAAACCATAAAAATACTAGAAGCATCCACAGGCAGCAAAATCTCAGACGTATGCCAAAAGAACTTCTTCACTGATACTGCCCCTAGGGCAATGGAAGCTAAAGAGAAAATAAACAAATGGGACTACATCAAAATAAAAAGCTTTTTTACAGCAAAATAAACCATCAACAAAACAACAAGAAAGCCCACAGTGTGGGAGAACATATTTGCAAATAACACCACTGATAAAGGTTTAATCTCCAACATCTAGAGACAGCTGATACAACTAAATAAAAGCAAGATGAATGATCCAATTAAGAAATGGGCAATGGACCTAAATAGAATATTCTCAAAGGAAGACAGAAGGAAGGCCAAAAGGCACATGAAAACATCCTCAAAGTCACTAATTATCCGAGAGATGCAAATCAAAACAACAATGCGGTACCATCTCACATCTGTCAGAATGGCCAACATCAACAAAACAACAGACAAGTGTTGGCAAGGTTGCGGAGAAAAAGGAACCCTCGTGCACTGCTGGTGGGAATGCGGACTGGTGCAACCACTGTAGAAAACGGTGTGGTGTTTCCTCAAAAAACTGAAAATGGAACTCCCATTTGACCCAGTAATCCCACTCCTAGGAATATATCCCAAGAAACTAGAAACACCAATGAGAAAGGATATATGCACTCCTATGTTCATAGCAGCACAATCTACAATAGCCAGAATTTGGAAACAGCCTAGGTGCCCATCAGCAGATGTTTGGATCCAAAAACTGTGGTACATCTACACAATGGAATACTATGCTGCCATAAAAAAGAAGGGATTCTCATCTTTTGCAGCAATCTGGATGGAATTGGAGAACATCATGCTGAGTGAAATAAGCCAATCAATGAAAGAGAAACACCACATGACCTCACTCATTTGTGGATAATAAAGATCATTATAAACTGATGAACCAAAAGATAGATATAGAGACAGTAAAGCAACAAGCAGATTGTCAAATTTCAGCAGGGAAGGGAGGAGGATCTGGGGGAGGTAATAGATCAACCGAAGGACTTGTATACATGCATATAAGTACAACCAATGGGCATAAAACTCTGGGGAGGGAGGGGGGCAAAAAAAATCAATAAAATATGTAAAAAATAAATAAATAAATAAATAAATAAAAGATTGACTATGCACCTGATATTAAAAGTTTTCAATCTATAAAAATAAAACAAGTGTTGCAATTGTCATCTATTTTTAAAAATAAAGGTTTAACCTTTTCACAGAAAAAATAAATAAATAAATAAATAATAATAAAAAATATTGTAGAAGAGAGGCCATATAAAATTCAGCAAAATAGAGGATTTTTAGAATGCTGTAGAAGAGAGGACTTCAGGAATCCTGTGGAATATGGAACATACAGAATTCTGTGTGAGAGTGGACTTCTAGAATTCTGTGGAATACGGATTTGTAGAATTCTGTGGAATACATTTCTTGTAGAATTCTGTGGATTAGAAGCTTTCTAGATTTCTAGAATTTTGAGGGAGGTTGTATAGAAATCTATGGAATAGAGCATTTCTATAATTCTGTGGAATAGAAGATTTCTACTATTCTGTGGAAGAGATTACATTTAGAATTTTGTGGCAGAGAAAATTTCTAGAATTGTGTGGAATAGGGGATTTCTAGAAATCTGAGAAAGGAATTCTAGAATTCGGTGGAAAAGAAGATTTTTAGAATTATGTGGAAGAACGGATTTATAGGATGCTGTGGAATAGAGGATTTCTAGAATTCTGTGAAATAGAGGGTTTCTAAAATTCTGTGGAAGAAAGGACTTGGCGAATCCTGTGGAATAGTGAAATTCCAGAATTCAGTGCAAGAGTGGAGTTTTAGAATTATAGAAATCTTAGAGAAGACTTCTAGAATTCGGTGGTAGAGAGGATTTCTAGAATTCTGTGGATGAGAGCTCTTATAGAATTCTGTAGAATAGAGGACTTGTACAATTCTAGAATTCTGTAGAATAGGGGATTTCTAGAATTTGGAGGACAGGAGGACTTCTACAATTCTGTGGAATAAGGGATTTCTAAAATTTTCTGGAAGAGAAAATTTTTAGAAATCTGTGGAATACGGGAGTTCTAGAATTCTTTAGAATAGAGCTTTTCTATAATTCGAGAAAGGGGGGGATTTTAGAATTCTTTGTAATAGGGGATTTCTAGATCTCAATGGGATAGAGGACTCCTACAATTCTGTGGAATAGGGAATTTCTAGAATTCAGAGAAAAGGAGGATTTCTATAATTCTGTGGAATAGGGATTTTCTAAAAATCTGAAGGTAGTACTTCTAGAATACTGTGGAAGATAGGACTTCTAGAATTTTGTGGAAAAGAGGAGATATAGAATTCAGTGGAATAAAAAATTTTGAGAATTCTGCGGAAGAGTGGTCCTCAGGAATCCAGCGGAATACGGAACATCCAGAATTCTGTGGTAGAGTGGAATTCTCAAATTCTCTGGAATAGGGGATTTCTATCATTCTGTGGAATAGATTTATAGAATTCTGTTTAAGAGAGTATTTCTAGAATTCTGTGGAAGAATTGACTTCTAGAATTCTATAGAAAAGGGGATTTCTAGAATTCGGAGGACAGGATGACTTCTACAATTCTGCGGAATAAGGGATTTCTAGAATTTTTGGAAGAGGAAATTTTTAGAAATCTTTGGAATATGGGAGTTCTAGAATTATTTAGAAAAGAGCATTTCTATAATTGAGAGGAAGGGAGGACTGATAGAATTCTTTGTAATAGGGATGCCTAGAACACTATGGAATAGAGGAAATCTAGAATTCTGTATAATAGGGGATTTCTATAATTCAGAAGAACAAGGACTTCTAGAATTCTGGGGGGGGAATTTTATAGATGATTTATAGAATTCTGTGGATTGGAGGATTTATATTATTTTGTTGAAGAGAAGCCAAATAGAATTTAGCAGAATAGAGAATTTAGAGAATTCTGTGGAAGAGAGGACTTCAGGAATCCTGTGGAATATGGAATATCCATAATTCTGTGGTAGAGTGGACTTCTAGACTTCTGAGGAATAGGGGATTTCTATCATTCTGTGGAATGGATTATTTATAGAATTCTGTGGAAGAGAGGATTTCTAAAATTCTGTGGAAGAGTTGCCTTCTAGAAATCTGTAGAATAGAGGATTTCTAGAATTCGAGGACAGAAGGACTTCTACAATTCTGTGGAATAGGGAATTTCTAGAAATCTAAAGAGAGGACTTCTAGAATTCTGTGGAAGAGAGGATTTATAGAATTTTGTGGAAGAGAGGCCATACAGCATTCAGCAGAATAGAGGATTTTTAGAATACTGTAGAAGAGAGGACCTTCTTCTATGTGGAATACGGAACATCCAGAATTCTGTGGAAGAGCGGACTTCTAAATTTGTGTGGAATAGGGGATTTCCAGAACTCTGTGGAAGAGATGACTTCTAAAATTGGAGGAAGGGCGGATTTCTACAACTCTGTGAAATGGGGTATTTCTAGAAATGAGGAAGAGAGGACTTATAGAAATCTGTGGAATAGAGTATTTCTAGAATTCTGTGGAATAGGAGATTTCTTAAATTCTGAGGAAGAGAGGATATCTGGAATTCTGTAGAATAGGGGATTTTTCGAATTGGGAGCAAGGGGGGACTTCTAGAATTCTGAGGAATAGGGGATTTCTAGAATTTAGAGACAGGGAGGACAGCTAGAATTCTGTGGAAGAGGGTATTTCTAGAAATCTGAGAAAGAGAGGACTGACGGAATTCTGTGGATGAGAGGCTTTCTAGAATTCTATGGAATATGGGACTTCTAGAATTTTCTGGAAAGGAGAATTTTTAGAATTCTGTGGTATAGGGGATTTCTGGAAATCTGAGGAAAAAGGATTTCTAGAATTCAGAGGAAGAGAATATTTTTAAAATTCTGTGGAAGAAAGGATTTTAGAACTCTCTGGAATTGATGATTTTCAGAATTCTGTGGAATATTGGGTTTCTAAAATTTTGTGGTAGAAAGGAATTCTGGAATTCTGTGGAATAGTGAACTCTGGAATTCTGTGGAATAGTGGACTTTTAGAATTCTAGAAATCTGAGAGAAGACTTTTATATTCAGTGGAAAAGAGGATTTCTGGAATTCTGTGGATGTGATGCCTTACAGAATAATGTGTAATAAATGATTTAAAATTCTGTGGAAGAAAGGATTTATAGAATCCTGTGGAATAGTTGATTTCTAAAATTCTGTAGAGTATGGGATTTCTAGAATTAGGAGGAAAAGAGGACTTCTACAATTCTGTGGAATAGGAGATTTCTAGGATTTTGTGGAAGAGACAATTTTTAGAATTCTGTGGAATATGGGAGTTCTAGAATTCTTTAGAATAGAGTTTTTTTTTATAATTGAGAGGAAGGGAGAACTTTTAGAATTCTTTGTAATAGGGGATGTCTAGAACTCTATGGAATAGAGGACATCTAGAATTCTGTATAATAGGGGATTTCTAGAATTCAGAGAAAGGAAGACTTCTAGAATTCTGTGGAATTGGTGTTTTCTAGAAATTTGAAGAGATGACTTTCAGAATTCTGTGGAAGATAGGATTTCTGGAATTTTGTGGAAGAGTGGCCTTCTAGAATTCAGAATAATTCTGAAAATTTTTAGAATTCTTTGGAAAAGAGGACTCCAGGAATCCTGTGTAATAAGGAACATTCAGAATTCAATGGAATAGTGGACTTTTAGAATTATAGAAATCTGAGAGCAGACTTCTAGAATTGGGTGGAAGCTAGGATTTCTAGAATTCTGTGGATTAGAGGTCTTATAGAATTCTGTGGAATAGAGGATTTAGAATTCTGTGGAAGAAATGATTTATGGAATTCTGTGGAAGAAAGGACTTGTAGAATTCTGTGGAAGAATTCCTATCATTCTCTGGAATAGATAATTTATAAAATTCTATGGAAGAGTGGATTTTTAGGATTCTGTGGCAGAGGTGACTTCTAGAATTCTGTAGAATAGGGGATTTCTAGAATTTGGGGGACAGGAGGACTTCTACAATTCTGCAGAATAGGGATTTTCTAAAAATCTAAAGAGAGGACCACTAGGATTCTGTGGAAGAGAGGACTTCATGAATCCTAAGGAATATGGAACATCCAGAATTCTGTGGTAGAGTGGACTTCTAGAATTCTATAGAATAGGAGATTTCTGGAATTCTGAGGAAGAGTGGATATGTGGAATTCTATAGAATAGGGTATTTATGGATTTGGGAGCATGGGAGGACTTCTAGAATTCTGAGAAATAGGGGATTTCTAGAATTTGGAGGAAGCGGGGATAGCTAGAATTCTGGGGAATAGCATATTCCTAGAAATCTGAGAAAGAGAGGACTTACAGAATTCTGTGGAATAGAGGATTTCCAGAACTCTGTGGAATAGGGAATTTGTAGAATTCTGTGGAAGAGATTACTAGTAGAATTCTGTAGATGACAGGCTTTCTAGAATTCTGTGGAATAGGGGATTTTTAGAATTCTTTAGAATAGAGCTTTTCTAGAATTCTGTGGAATAGGGGATTTCTAGAATTCAGAGGACAGGGAATTTCTAGAAATTCTGAAGAGAGGACTTCTAGAATTCTGTGGAAGAGAGGATTTCTGGAATTTTGTGGAAGAGAGGCCACATAGAATTCAGCGGAATAGAGGATTTTTAGAATGCTGTAGCGGAGAGGACTTCAGGAATCCTGTGGAATATGGAACATCCAGAATTCTGTGGAAGAGAGGACTTCTAAAATTCTGTGGAATAGGAGATTTCTAGAATTCTGTGGAAGAGAAGATTTCTAGAATTTGAGGAAGGGAAGATTTCTACAACTCTGTGAAATAGGGTATTTCTAGAAATTAGGGAGAGGACTTATAGAAATCTGTGGAATAGAGTATATATCTAGAAATATGTGGAATAGGAGATTTCTGGAATTCTGAGCAAAAGAGGATATCTGGAATTATGTGGAATAGGGGATTTGTAGAATTCTGTAGAAGACATTACTTCTAGAATTCTGTGGATGAGAGTCTTTCTAGAATTCTGTGGAATAGGGGATTTATGGAATTTTGTGGAAAAGAGAATTTTTAGAATTGTGTGGAATAGAGGATTTCTAGAATTCTTTAGAATAGAGCTTTTCTAGAATTCTGTTGAATAGGAGGTTTCTAGAATTCTTTGGAATAGATTTCTAGAATTCTGAGGGAGGATGTATAGAAATCTGTGGAAGAGAGGATTTCCAGAATTCTGTGGAATAGAAGCTTTCTAGAATTCTGTAGAATAGAGTACTTACAAAATTCCTTGGAATAGAGCATTTCTATAATTCTGTGGAATAGGAGATTTCTAGAAATCTGAGGAAGAAAGGTCTTCTAGAATTCTGTAGAAGAGAAGATTTTTAGAATACTGTGGAAGAAAGGATTTATATGATTCTATGGAATAGACCATTTCTAGAATTCTATGAAATAGTGGGTTTCTCAAATTCTGTGGAAGAAAGATTTCTGGAATTCTGTGGAATACTGCAATTCCAGAAAACTGTGGAAGAGTGGACTTTTAGAATTCTACAAATCTGAGAGAACAGATTTGGAATTCGGTGCAAAAGTTGATTTCTAGAATTCTGTGGATGAAAGGTCTTACAGAATTCTGTGGAAGAGTTGAATTCTAGAATTCTGTGGAATAGGGGATTTCTAGAATTTTGTGGAAGAGAGATTTTTTTAGAAATCTGTGGAATATGGGAATTCTAGAATTCTTTAGAAAAGAGCTTTTCTATAATTGAGTGGAAGGGAGGACTTTTAGAATTCTTTGTAATAAGGGATGTCTAGAACTTTATGGAATAGAGGACATCTAGAATCATGTAAAATAGGGGATTTTTAGAATTCAGAGGAACAAGGACTTCTAGAATTCTGTGGAATAGGGGATTTCTAGAATTTTGAGGAAGAGAGGCCTTCTAGAATTCAGCGGAATATAGGATTTTTGGAATTCTTTGGAAGAGAGGACTTCAGGAATCCTGTGAAATAGGAAACATCCAGAATTCGCTGGAAGAGTGGACTTTTAGAATTCTACAAATCTGAGAAAGGACTTCTAGAATTCGGTGGAATAAAGGATTTCTAGAAATCTGTTTATGAGAGGTCTTATGGAATTCTGTGGAATAGAAGATTTAGAATTCCATGGAAGAAAGGATTTATACAATTCTGTGGAAGATAGGACTTGAAGAATTCTGTGGAAGAATTTCTATCATTCTGTGGAATAGATGATTTATAGAATTCTGTGGAATGGAGGATTTCTAGAATTTTGTGGAAGAGAGGCCATATAGAATTCAATGGAATAGAGAATTTAGAGAATTTTGTCTAAGACAGGACTTCAGGAATCCTGCAGAATACAGAATATCCAGAATTCTGTGGTAGAGTGGACTTCTAGAGTTCTGTGCAATAACGCATTTCTATTATTCTGTGAAATGGATGATTTATAGAATTCTGTGGAAGAGTTGACTCCCAGAAATCTGTAAAATAGGGGATTTCTAGAATTCAGAGGACAGGAGGACTTCTACAATTCTGTGGAATAGGGAATTTCTAGAAATCTGAAGAGAGGACATACTGACAAAGCTCCAATGTGACTCGCAATGACCCTTCAGACTCACACAGACATAATTCCCTATGCCGTCACTGTACTCACTCTTCTATGATACCTTCAACCATCCCACAGCCCACCTTCTATTGAGAATACCTTGGTGACTACTCCCCTAATTCCATTGTGACATGCCAGGAATCTCAATTCCTTTTATAACCATAACACAAGATGCCTCCAAATGCCCACACCCACAGTAATATCCAATAGTAATAGTTGCCCATTATCATCTGTCTTAGCCCATGACTTTTTTGTACAATTTTCCCCTGTAACACTCCAGAGAGCCCAATGTCTACACTCCACTCTTATGTTTCCTGGTTCTCACAGGGCAGATTGCAATGTGACATCTGAGGTATCCTTCCAGCCACCCATCCACCGTGACGCTTCAAGGCATCTAGTTACCATGGTTTCCTTTATCATTCCCAGATGGTCCCACTGCACATTTTCCATTCTCACACTTCAAGTCTGATGACAACACATAACTGTAAAACTTGAGAACACTTGCTCTCCTTATTTCACTGTAAAGTTTTCGGAGCTTCAAGCACATCTTTCATTGGTGAACCTCTAGGGTTCGACTGTCCTCTTTCTATTTCAATCTGTCCAGGGCTCCTACATCCAACACTTCACTGTGACAATTCAGGGGGTTCCCTGTCCACAATCCAATGTGACAGCACAGGGCTTCCACATGCCAATATAACCCTCCAAAATCCCACTGAGAACTTTCCACTGTGTCAATAAATGATTCTCAGTACCCACACAAGACTGTGACACCTTGAGGTCTACCACTGCCAAGACTTCCCTGTCACACTTCATGCCTCCCACTCCTCACAAACTGCTGTGCTTCCCCATGGCACCCAGTACCACGCCTTCTCTCTGGAGATCACAAGGCTCACACTAACAATGCACTGCTGTGACTCTCCAGGTTTCCCCTTGCCCACACTACTCTGAAACCACTGCTGAGCTCTCAAAGGACACAACTGAAAGTGACATCTGAGAGAAGCCATGGACACAATCTTTTATGACATTCCAGGGTCTCCAAGTAACAAACACCACAGGACTAGACAAGGTCTCCCGAGGGCCACAGTCCCATCAATTTTCTGGCTTCACAACACACTACACTGACAGCACAGGACTCCCGCTGCCCACTCTAATAGGCCACCACTAATGTCAACCCCCTTGGGTATTGAGGAGTACTGAAGGCCACAGTATACAGTGACACCTTTAGAACTTACACTGGACTCACTGCACTGTGAAACCTGCAGTTTCTTGCTGTCCATCTTTTCCATTAACACCCCAAGAATCACACAGCCAGTGTCCAGTGGAACACATTCAGGACTCCCACTTTACCCTCTGTTGTTAGTCCCAATGGTTCCCAATGTGCAGAATTTTTTCTTGTTATAAATCATCCCCCGACGAAATGACTTTTGTTGCCTTTAAGAGACATTGGAAAAGTGGAAGTCAGGAGGGGTAGGGATAGTTAGAGAGACACACATCAACTGGTTGCCCAATGGAGGTTGGGGCAATTCCACAACCCAAGTACATGCCCTTGACATGGATGGAACTTGCAACTTTTTGGTACTTAGGCTGAGAGACTAAAACAAGCATGTCAAACTCAAAGGCTAACTCGGTACAAATAAACAAGGTTTAAGTTTATATGGACCACAAAAAAAAAGCAAAAGCTTCCATTTTCATCGAAGCATAGGTTTATTTCAATAGAGAAATGCTTAATACAAAGGGTTGAAATAAATGAGTAATCATTAACATAAACTAATAGAACATTTTAATAAAAATGAATTTTTTTCTTGAACATTCTTTACCAGATACTGAATAACTACACAAATTAATAAGCATAACACAAATAAACCTATTTTTCTTGTTTTCTCAAAGTGAAATATTGACTGTTGTGCACCCCAAACAAGTCATTACAAGATTAAAGATGTGGCAATGGGCTGCTAAAATATTCGCTGCTAGTATGTGTAAGGCGCATTAGGGAAATGAATGCAACATGATTATAGTAATAAGTCATTAGTCAACATTGTAGTTCCTTATTAATAATTATTTATAACAAGATATTATAAAAATTAAGTTACAAAATTTTTATTAAAACCATTCTTACATACTCTTATATTGGCTAGGGTGCAAAAAACATACGTTATGTACCATATGCAGTCCATGAACCGCTAGTTTGACACGCTTGCACTAAACCCTCAGCTACAAAACACAAAGCCAGAACCCATCCTTGAACCCATGAATGGTAACTTCTAATATTTCCTATGACACTCCAGTATCTCTGAAACTCAACACCTTTTTACCTGAGGGTCATCACTGCTCAGTCTACCATGTGACACATTAGCTACCATGTAGCTAGGGCTATCATGGCCAACATCCCACTCTGAGCTTTTACACTATGATATCTCAGATGTCACATGGCACAAACACGTCAGGGACACATGCAGCACTTACACAGTACACATTCCAGTGTGACAATGTAAGGCTCCATTGCCTACACTCCTTTGTGATATGTAGCCCACACTCCAATCATGTTGTCATTGCAGTGATCAGACACTTTACCATCACCTGTGACATGCAAGGACACCCCACTAACCACACTGCACTGGGACATCACACCCTTCCCAAAGCCCTCACTTCAATCTCAAACCAAAGCTCCAAATGCCCACCCTCCACAAGGACAACAAACAGTTTCCAGGCACAAAACCCCACTGTGATACTCCAGCGATGACAATGCCATCGCTCCAGTCACAAGGTTGGGCCCTGTCTGCCGACATTTCCCTCTGACACCGAGATATTTCACTGCCAACACATCACAGTGCTACCCCAGGGATACATTGCCCACCTTCCACACTGACACACACAGTGCTCCCCCTGCAGACGCAGCACCAGACACGCGAGGTCTTCCACTGATCACACTGCTCTGTCACATCCTGAGTCCCCACTGGCCTGGCATTAACAGTCTTCCGATTCGTCCTGAAGACCCCAATTCCCACAATCATGTCTGAAATTCTAGGCCTCCAAACTTCACTCATTACTGTACAACACTACTTCTTCCACTGCCAATCTGATGAGATTTCAATACCCCCTTTCCACTGTCACACCACAGGGGTCCCACTACACTACACGTTTATGACACATTCTGGGCTCATGTTACTAACATTCTAAAGTGACACAAAAAAACCCTCATTGAAACACCCACATGGACACCCCAGGGGACATACTGACAAAGCTCTGCTGTGACTTGCAATGGCTCTTCAGACTTACACAAACATCGTTCCCCATGGCCGTCAATGTACTCACTCTGCTCAGACACCTTCAACAGTCCCACTGCCCACCTTGTATTGAGAATCCCTTGGTGACCACTCCCCATATTTCATTGTGACATGTAGGAATCTCAATTTCTTTTACCACATGGCACATGATGCCCACACCCCACAGTAATATGTGATAGCACCAATTGGCCTTACCCAGGACTTACCAGGCTCCAGGTGCACACTGTCCACACCCTACGCATTCTTCTGGGCTCTCAAAGGCCAATTGCAATTTGAGAACTGAGGTATCCCTACAGAAATAAATCCACTGTGACACCCTAGGCAAGCAGTGACCGCAATCACCTTTGCCCCTCCCCACTGGCCCTACTGTACATTCTCCATTGTGACACCACAAGGTCCTGGCCTCACCACACAAATGGGAAACTCAAGGACACACGCTCTCCTCGCCCCAAGTGAAAAGTTCAGCCCTCTTGAGCATATCACTCATTAGTGACCCCATGGCTCCTTCTCCTCCCACTTCAGTAAGTCTTGGGCTCCACTGTGTCCATCCAGGGTGCTCCCTGTCCACTATCCAACATTGCAGCACAGGGCTTCCACAGCCCACATTCCAACATAACCCTCCAGCATCCCCACCGCCCAGTGCCCCTGTGACAACACAGGGCTCTCGCTACCCACACACCATGGTTACACCTTCAGATCTACCACTGCCCACAGACCATGGTGACATGTCACATCACCCACTGCTCACAGACCACGGTGCCATCCCAGGCTCCCACTTCCAAGCTTTCTCTCTGCCCCCAACTGAGCGCTCAGTGCCAACACACCTCTGTGCCACCCCCTTGCCCAAACTGCTCTTTCACAACTGCAGAGCTCTCAAAGGCCACAACTGTGAGTGCCACCCAGAGGCGCCACTGGACACCCTCTCGAGGGCAAAAAAGGCTACACCACCCGCTATTCCTAGGTGGTCTCCCATGTATGTATTAGCCAAGCCTGTCCATGCTCAGCAGGTCTGGCTAAAAGGCAATCGGGGGATTTCAGGGTGCTGAGGCCCAGGACATGTGATGCAGCCTCCAGGAGCCCCAAGAGCGATGCCTCGCCTCCAGGCCCCTCAGCTCTTTGCCGCCATGCTGAGCTGGTGACTCCCTCACCCACTTCCAAGACCAGATTTCTAGCTGAGCACCTTAGCTCCCCCTGCCCACATTCTGAGCTTCCCAGCTGAGGAGGAGGGCACCTCATTGGGTGGTGGGATTCTATGGGTAGCTCAGGATGGGGTGCCCTCCTCGTCTGAGTAGGACAGAGCCCCTAAGGGCTGGCAGATGGTGAAGGGCAGCACTGAAGTTGGATAGGGTGCATGCCCTTAGCAGTTTTGGGATTACCTCCCTCCACATCAGCAAATGTTCATTCCGTTATGGTTGTTTTGAGGAGCTGAATCCCTAGAGGAGCTCTGGGGCTCCCACCCTGGCACACCGTGGTAAAAGACCATTCCTCTAATGGAGTGGTGCCCTCTTAAGCTGGGCAATGCATTTCTGTGTTTGAGGGCAGTGGTTGGGGGGGTGGCCCAGCTGGTGTCAGTTACAAGAGTAGACGGGAGAAGTGGGCTCACTCCTCAGGGTGCTGGTTGGGGACAGGGCTAGGGTGTTTCACAGAGTGGCAGGGAAGGGGCAAGCAAGGTGGCTTCCAACAAGGCAGGACAGTTCCAGAGGTAGGCCCACTGGAGCCTGGGGTCACAGGTGTGGTGAAACTCTCTCCTGAGGAGGTGGGATCTGCTGGGTGGTGCAGAAAGGAGTGCCCACCCCAACTGGGCATGGTGCAAGGTGACGGGTGGCACCTGCCATCCATCATGTGTGTTGGGTTCTCTTAGCATCTTGGGGGCTACCTCCCTCCATAGCACCATGGTTCATTCAGTTCCCCCTGTTTAGGGGTTTCAGGTCCCCAGAGGAGAGCTTCAGGCTTCCTTTTGGGTGCAGGGGGGTAGCAGAGCCCCCTCTAATGGAGGGGTGTCTTTATAAGCCAGGAGACATCTTCCCTGACTGGCAGTGGCCCTCAGAGGGGCGCCAAGCGGTGCTGGCTTCCAAAGTAGCCTGGAATCCTCTCCACACAGCTAAGGTGCAGAGGGGAGACGCAGTTGTTCCCTGAGCAGGGCGGGAGGTTGAGGGTCAGTGGGCATTTGTCAGAATTACAGCAAGGGGGCGAGTATGGTGGCCAGTTGTAGTGAGCTACATTTCCCGAGGGGTGGCCTCATGTAGCAGGGCTGGTGTGACATAATCCCTCGGAAAAAGAGACACCAGCGCTCTGGATGGGACCTTAGCATATTAGCTTGTGTTTCTGTAGTGGGAGGGCAAGCATCTGGGGGCAAACAGCCAACAGCACCCTGTGTTCCAAGGCAGTCTCCCTTCCAAGCACGAACCAGGCCTGACCCTGCTTAGCTTCCTAGATCAGAGGAAACGGGATAGTCAGGGTGCTCTGGCCCAAGATGCTGGCAGTGGCCTCCAGGAGCCCCACGAGCCCACACCTGGCCTCAAGACTCTGGGTACTTGGCCCCAGGCAGAGCTGGTTACCCCATCCCTGAACATGCTGGGACCATATCTCTAGCTGAGCTTTTGGCTACCCGCAGCCAGAATTCTGAGCTTCCAGAGGGTACAGGAGGGCACCTCCTTATAGGGTGGAATTCCCTAGGTGGTGCAGTAAGGTTTACCCTCCCCAAATGAAGAATATGGAGCACCCTAGGGATGGCAGAGGGTGAAGGGTGGCATGAGCCTTAGGCCAGGGGTTTGGGGTTCCTATGGCAGGTTGGGGACTGCCTCCATCCATAGCATCAGGGATTCGTTCAGTAACCCCTATCATGGCACCAGGTCCCCATTGAAATGCTGTGGGCTTCTACCTGGGTGTTCCTGGGTAAGAGACTATCTTCTAATAGTGGGTTCCCTCTGTAAGGTGGTTAACACATCTTCCTATTTGGGGCCGATCAGTGGGAAGTCCCCCCTGGGGGCTGATGATTAGAGTAGCCCTGGGGATCCCTCTACCCTCCAAGGGAGGAGGGAAGAGGATAGGCCAACCACCAGGGTGTGAGGTGGAGGGATTTTCCCAGAATGGCAGGAAGAGGGTGGGAATGGTGGCCTGCTACAGGGCTCCACAGCTCCCGAGGGAAGCCCCAATGGACTGGGGGGTGATGAGGGTGGTAGGGGGCATGAAAATATTCCTTGGGAACAAGAGACACAGGCACCCTCGATCAGCCACCAGTCATCCTGTCCCTGGCCACCAAGCGCCAGGCGTGTAGCTCATGTGCCTGTAGGGGTGGGGCCATCTCTTGGGGGAAAACAGCCTGCAGCACCCGGGACACCAAGGCGGTCTCCCACCAGAGCACTAATCCAGCTGGCCATGCTTAGCTTCCAGGTCACATTCCTTCTGGGTATGTTTCCACAACCAAGGCACATGCCCTTGACTGGAATAGAATCCAGGACTCTTCAGTCTGCAGGCCAATGCTCTATCCACCCAGCCAAACCGGTCTGGACTATAATGAGTTTATTTAAACCAGACTGTCAGCAATTGCTGGGAAGCAGAGTCTCAAGGAATTAAAATCTCTTCTGTTCAAGGCAGAGAGGAGGCCTTTCTAAACCCTAGATAACAAAGCCCTGCAGGGCAGGCCAGGCCAGGCCAGGGGTGAAGGGTAAGCTTAACTCGACCACATAGGAATTTAAGAGCAACCTGCCTCTGCATAAATACACAGCACAGCAAAGCCCAAAGTCTAGAAGGAAGCATGTCTGTGTTTGACCTATTTTTATAAATCACTGTACATGAAGAGACGTAAGTGGTTTCAAACAATGTTCTACACTCTTTCCTGATGTTGACCAGCCAGTAGGTTCCATGAGATCCACTGGTGATAGATGACCGAGATTTGAGAAAGCAAGGGGTAGGGAAAGGGGGGGGCGGGGGAGGGAGAGGAATGATTGGATAAGATGTAAAATGTGGAGAAACCAAGATGGCGGCGTAGGTAAACAACTGGTCTGCCACCTTGCACAACAATTTCAAAACTACAACTAAAAGACAAACGTCTATCATTGAAAAACATGGGACAGCTGGCTGAAAGAGAAAGGATCCCAAGTGCTGAAAAGCTGAGGAGCCTAGGTACAGAGGCACACGAATTGGGCTGGTGGCGGGCAACTGGGCGTGTGGCTTTCTTTCAACCTGGAGGGAAACAAGCTCCCAATCCCTTTGAAATCCAGTTTCTGGGGTCATGCAGGGGACCCAGACACCTACAGGGAGAAGCTGGTCTGTAGGCTATTAGGTCCAAAAGCGATGGTGACTCTCTTGCAGAGGTGCAAGCAGCAATCATTGTTTACTGTGCTGAGTCACAGAGATGCAGGGACTTGGAAATGCAGGGACTTGGAAACACGGAAAGGGCGGAGAAGGCTGACTGCAGCCACTGCTGTTTGCCACGCCCCAGCCTAGTCACATCCTAGACCCCACCCCGCCTTGAGGACCCGCCTCAAGACCCCGCCCCGCACATTCTACAGACTCACCCAGGCACAGCACAGCTGCTTTTGCATAGAAATGGCCTGTATTGTGGCAGCCTAACAAAAGAAATTGCACTTCTAGTAACAAAAACACCCATCCAAAGCAAAGAGGACAAAACTGTAGTTCTTGTGGTAGCTCCTGCTAGGTGGCCTCAGACAGTAGCTGAGCTGCACCCCATTGGAGATCTGGAAACTAGTGTATCTCGTGGTCAGTGTGAAATGACACCACATTTCAACTACTCTCATAAGGGACACGTTCAAGAGACAAACTCAGTGAGCACCAAAGCCCTACAGGAACAAGTCCTCACCCTTAAACGTGTCTCCAGCACAGCAATTCTTCTGTTATAGACAAAGCATGTCCCCACAGCCAATTGGCTTAGAGGTCAATTCCTCTCAGTGATACCAACAACAATCAATACTTAACTACAACAAGGCTGTACACATAGTCCACAAAGGGGTGCACCAAGAGTGTCCACATCAGGCAACTGGGAGGCTGAAATATTGAACCATATAGAACACCCAGGCCCACAAAGGGACCCTACCAACTCAGGGAAACAGTGAAAATGCCAAGAAAAGAAAACAGATCTCAAACAAAAGAAATGAAGGAGAACAAAAGACTGGATATAGAGTTCAAAAACACAGTTATAAGGTTTTTCAAGAATTTCCTAGAGAAGGCTGATAAATTTAATGAGACCTTCGATATGAAAAAGACCAAATAGAAATTAAACATACACTGACTGAAATAAAAAATATTATACAGAGACCCAACAGCAGACTAGAGGAACGCAAGAAACAAGTCAAAGGTTTGGAATACAAAGAGGCAAAGGACACTCCTCTGGAGAAGCAAGAAAAGGAGAGAATCCAGAAAGTTGAAGATAGTGTAAGAAGCCTCTGGGGCAACTTCAAGTGTACCAACATCAGAATTATGGGGTGCCAGAAGAAGAGAGCAGGACACTGAAAACCTATTTGAAGAAATAATGTCAGAAAACTCCCCCCCCCTCCCTTAAAGAAATAGACTTACAAGTCCAGAAAGTGCACAGAACCCCAAACAAAAGGAATCCAAAGAGGACCACACCAAGACACATTATAATTAAAATGCCAAGAACAAAAGACAAAGGAGAATCTTACAAGCAGCAAGAGAAAAACAGTTAGTTACCTACAAGGGAGCACCCATACAACTATCAACTGATTTCTCAACAGAAACCATGCAGACCAGATGGGAGTGGCAAGAAATATTCAAAGTGATGAATAACGAGAACGTACAACCAAGATTACTCTACCTAGCAAAGTTATCATTAAGAACTGAAGGGCAGATAAAGAGCCTCACAGATAAGAAAAAGCTAAAGGAGTACATCACCACCAAACCAGTATTATATGAAATGCTAAAAGGTGTTCTTTAAAAAGAGGCAAAAGAAGAAAAAAGTAAAGACAAAATTTATGAACAACAAATACATATCTATCAACAAGTGAATCTAAAAGTCAAGTGAATTAATAAATCTGAGGAACAGAATAAACCGGTAAATATTATAGAATCACGGGCATAGAATGGAAGGGGATTGATAATTCTCAGGGGGATAGGGTTGTCTGTGTGGGGGGTACAGGAAGAGACTGGAGAAAAGTCATATACTTATGGATGAGGACAGTGGGGGAGGAGGGAGGTAAAGGCAGAGGATGGGTGGGGATTGGGTGGAGGTGAGCTATCGGGGGGGGGGGGGAGGAGAAACAATTGTAATAATCTGAACAATAAATATTTGTTAAAATTAAAAAATAATAAATAAAATAAAATGTTGTGTTTTCTAGAAGAGTTAATAATCATACTAGTGACCCAGTGCACAAAATTTGTGCACAGTAAAAGGGAATTAATTAGAGGAAATATTTTAATATTGCTATTTGCCCTTTCTCTATGATAGAAATGTCAGAGATAAAAGAAAATTAGTAAAATTTATATGAAAATCTCCCTCCTGTCAGAGTCTCCGGAATGCCACGGGACCAAGTCAAGTTGCCACCCCACCCACACACACCTTGAAATCAAGCTAGATCTAGACACAGCCAGCCTCACCTCCCATAAAGCCCTGCAGGGCAGGGGGTGCAGTCTCAAGTCCCCCCCCCTCCTAGTGCCAGGTGGGGGAAGGGGGCAACATCCTCAGGTCCCCCATCAAGCCCCACGGGGTGGGGGGATGCATGGCCTCAGGGCCCCCGGTGCAGCCTCAGGTTCCCCAGACCTGGCACAGGGTGTGAGGGCGTGAGGGCGTGAGGGCATGATGACCATTTGCCTATTAGCTCTTTATTGTATAGGATTGTTTACATTTGCTCGGTTACTATAGATGTTACCTGGTGCACATTTTCATAGGTTTTTTAAAGTAATTGTTTTTGCTATGTAATTTACAGACTCCTCAAATATATTTGTCATGTTAGTTTCTTTCTGCTCCTATAACAAGAACAAGTATAAATTGAAGATTTTTTATATAAAAAAGTAAACTTTTGCCCAGCTGGCATAGCTCAGTGGTTGAGCATTGACCTATGAACCAGGAGGTCACAGTTCAATTCTGGATCAGGGAACATGCCTGGGTTGTGGGCTGGATCCTTAGTGAGGGGAGTGCAGGGGGCAGCTGATCTATGATTCTCTCTCATCACTGATGTTTCTCTCTCTCTCTCTCCATTCATCTCAGAAATCAATAAGAATAAAAAAGTAAATTTCACAAACTTCAGTGGACTAATACTTGTTGGCCCAAGTTTCTGTTTTAGTTTTCATGTCCATATAAGAGAGCGTCTTGAAATAATTTGAAAAACTATTAAGTAATGTATTTCCTCCATCCTCATCCCATTTTGCTTATCTCTATCCTGCCCCCACTATTTCGAGGCCATCACCACATTATTGCCTATGTCCATGGAGTACACATGTATGTTTATACTTTAAAATATATTTTTATTGATTTTAGAGGAAGGGAGAGGAGAGATAAATACATCAATGGTGAGACAGAATTACTAATTTCCTGCCTCCTGCATGTCCCCACCCCCACCCAACTGAGAATTGGACCTATAATCCATGTATGTTTCCAGACCAGGAATAGAATCTTGACCTCATGGATCATACGTCAATGCTCAACCATTGACCAACACCCACTGGGCTATATTATTTAAAATAAAATAAATACTTACTTGTCGCTGGGCCCTGAGGGCCAGCTTTCTGCCCCATTCGCGAGGAAAGCCCTTCCTTGAGGACAAGGGACCTTCTTGTTGGCATCCAGTCTGGAACACAGGAAGATGGGGCTTTTGAGCCCACTGGGGACCCCCATCCTCATTCACAGGGCCCCATTGCCTTATTCACTGGAACACTTCCCGGTGTTGCCTCTGGCCCCTATCCATTCTTGGCTTGGCCGATTCTGGTTGATCATCGAGCCAGCCCCCCAAAACCACAGCCCCTTGTTTAGGTCTCTGCTGCCTGGCAGCTGGCCTGACGACCAGCAGCAGGCCTTCCCCCCATCACCCCTTGTGTCCCTGGCGACCAGCCTTTCTCCTGCTTAGGTCACAATTGCCTGCTCTTCACCTGGCCCTCACCATGTCACCCCCTTGTTGACATGACTGCCTTCAGTTATTCACCTGTCCACGCCCCCTAATTGATTTGACTGCCTTCAGCTCTGGGCCTGGCCCCGCCCCCTTGTTTCAGAAACCCCGCCCCCTTGTACATTGGACCAATGAGTGAGCAGCACTAGCCAGGCTGCCCTGTTCATCACACATGGGGACCTACCACCCACCTCTGGAAGTGTTGTTTGGTGCCTAAAAGCCCCAACTGCTCACAGGTTGCCTCCCACCCAGGGCCCAGGTCCACAAGCATGGGGCGACCAGCCCCCCCTTACGGACAGCCATGGGCCTCCATGAGCATCGGAGGCCCCCACCACCCCACCACGGGGCATCTCACAACGGAGTGTCCTGCGACCCCCACGGCCTTGTCTATGGGCTGTAACATGGGGGAGAGAGCAGGGTCAAGTCTCCAAAAATCACTTTCCACTCTGGGGGAACTGACTTATCTCCCCCATGGACCCCCACTCCCGTGGCAACCAGGAGGCAGACTCTCACCACCAAGGGAAAGTTTAAAGACTACATCACCCATTAGTGATTGTCCTAATTTTAGCTTTCATGACATCCTCCCAAAATAAGACATACTCACAGGTTTCCTTATGAGTGAAATATAAGGCATCCCCCCAAAATAACCCCCCCCCCAGGCTAAACATGAGGGTTTTGGTCCACTGATTCTGAAAGAAATGGAGTCACAAGAAATTCACCAGGAAATTCAGGAATTGGATTGTTATGATGATGTGCCAGAAGATGTTGTTGACATGATTGTCATTGAATAAATGAGTAAATTCTTAATACTGTAGGATTCTTAGTTTGTCAGGATTATATTGACAACTACCAAACTACCTTACTATATATAGGTAATAAATTTCCGCTATTTTCATTTAACAGTAAATGTGTACCGTATTCTTCTTCATTGAAAAATAAGACAACCCCTGAAAATAAGACCCCCACTCCCGTGGCAACCAGGAGGCAGACCAGAGTCTGCCTCCTGGTTGCCACGGGAGTGGGGGTCCATGGCTAAGCCCCACAAAGCCAGCCACAACCTACCCCTGGAATATGGGCCAGAATCTTGTTCCAAGTCTCCATGTCCAGCTGTTGAGTTTTGTCAATAAACTCCCCTTTCCTGTCGCAATGGGGACAGGAAATAAGTCCACTCCTGAGGTACCCTGTTTCCCCGAAAAGAAAACATTGTTTATATTAATTTTTGCTGCCAAAGATGCGCTAGGTCTTATTTTCAGGGGTTGTCTTATTTTTCAATGAAGAAGAATACGGTACACATTTACTGTTAAATGAAAATAGCGGAAATTTATTACCTATATATAGTAAGGTAGTATGGTAGTTGTCAATATAATCCTGACAAACTAAGAATCCTACAGTATTAAGAATTTACTCATTTATTCAATGACAATCATGTCAACAACATCTTCTGGCACATCATCATAACAATCCAATTCCTGAATTTCCTGGTGAATTTCTTGTGACTCCATTTCTTTAAGAATCAGTGGACCAAAACCCTCATGTTTAGCCTGGGGGGGGGCTTATTTTGGGGGGATGCCTTATATTTCACTCATAAGGAAACCTGTGAGTATGTCTTATTTTGGGAGGATGTCATGAAAGCTAAAATTAGGACAATCACTAATGGGTGATGTAGTCTTTAAACTTTCCCTTGGTGGTGAGAGTCTGCCTCCTGGTTGCCACGGGAGTGGGGGTCCATGGCTAAGCCCCACAAAGCCAGCCACAACCTACCCCTGGAATATGGGCCAGAATCTTGTTCCAAGTCTCCATGTCCAGCTGTTGAGTTTTGTCAATAAACTCCCCTTTCCTGTCGCAATGGGGAGGTAACGTGTGTTAATGGAAGCATTCTGCAAGTGAGCCAGCTGGGCCCACTGCAGCCACGAACATTTCCAAATGAACAGCCCACCAGCCCCTGGCTTCCTCCTTTATAACCAAGAATCTGTCTTCCCTCCTGTCCCTTAGACAGAGGTTTCTCTAGAAGTTGCTCTGAACAGAACAGAGGAATCACCAGGGGTACTTGTTTTCAAATGCCCATCAAGTTGAAAACGCTGGGGTGAAGCACAGATATCTGCACGTTAAACAAGCTCCAGTGACTTAAACCAGATAAGGTCAAGAGCTCCAGGGTGACACCCTTCCTCTTCAAAGGGCTGGATGGTAGGAACATCTCAGAGTCTGCGGGCCATTTAGTCTCAGCTCTGCCCTTGTGCTGAGCCAGCAGCCAGAGATAATACAGCCAGTGGGGCCCTGTGCCCATGAAAGTTTTTTCCAAAATCAGGGAGGGTCAGATGGGGCCCTCAGGCTGCATGGAGTTTCTGATCTTTGGTCTACGTATCCCTATACTGGGGACAATGTGCTAAGGGCACTCTGGGCTGAGGAATCCCCACTTGCCTCTTGCCAAAGGTGTCCTGGGACTAGAATCGGCTGCCACCTAATGAGTGGTCCCTTCGCTCAGGAAGCCGGGATGTGTCATGTGGGAGTGAGGGCAGCTTCCCTCCCACTTCACTCACTACGGGGGAGTTCATCCCCACAGACCCACACACAAGATGGCAAGGGCAGGCCCCCTCCACCCTTGCCCAATCCCTACCTGGACAGCACAGCCCAGCACCAGCACCAGCATTTTCTTCATCTGCTTCATACTCTTTGCTAAATCAAAAGAGCAACATATTTTAGTAGACTCATCTCCTCATAAAATCTCACCAGTGATACACCACTCTGCTGTTGAGGGGGAAATCAGATAAGCTAAAAAAAATCATTTCTCTACCGAGGGATTTCAACTTCGGTGTACTCCGCCGCCATCTGTTTTCTACGTATGGGCTTGTGTATTATTTAAGCCAGATGAGAATTCTGTACATAGTATTTGTGATCCTTTCCCACTCAAATATGTCATCAACATCTTCCCACGATAACCCATGACCTTCAACATCAGCACCTCTTGTTAGTGTGTGCGGGAAGCAAGCCCAAGGGCAGAGAGGCGGCTCCGCAGGAAGTGCTGAGTGGCGCTGGGATGAGGCGCACACACCTTCACCTGTTCATCCTGCAGCATTGCAAATAGCCAAGCCCCAGACGCACCCCCAGCTTCATGCAGCCCACATCCTGCATGTCTGTCCCGCCACTGTGTGGAAGCACGGGACTTGGGGGGAAAGTCTGTAAGGAGGATTCTCCCAAAGGTCTGGAGCCTCTGGGGGGACCTTGCCTAAGGCAGCAGCCCTGCCTTGACTTTTCATAACAAGTCTGATCCCCGGGTGTTTTGCTAAAATCTCTATGTTTAGTCTTTAAAGGCCCGACCTTGTAGAAGCACATGCTTTCTCAAGGATGCTTACCTTGCTGATTGTATCTAGAGGTTCATTTTAGTTCCAGCTGTTATGACAATAAAAGCCAGAGGAGGCAGGTGAACAGGGTACTTGGTGGCGATAGCCAAGTAGTGCCTTAGCCTCTCTTTCACAGAAGCTCCTGTTAGAGTCATCATTCCTCTGCTTAGGGTCTGCCTACAGCCCTGGCACGCCCCTCCTCCTCCTGTCCCTCAGTGTCAGTGTTTGGCTGGAGGCTTCCGAAGAAAACCCCAGACAACATACAGAGGTCACTTTTGATGGTCTCATACTTACTTTGCACAAAGGCTACCAATTTACTCAACCAACTTCCTTCCAGAGGCTCAAGTTTTCAACATTTTAATCTAAATGATGCTAAACAACATCTTAGTGGTTAGGTTCTTTGGTTTTTAGAAGAAAAAAGAGCAATTGATTTTTTAAGAATATTTTTAGAGGGAAGGGAGAGAAAGACAAACTAGATCTGAAAGAGAGAGACTGGCTGCCTCTTGCATGCCTCCTCCTGCTCACACTCTCCTTCCCCAACTTGAGATAGAGTCTGACACCCAGGCATGCCCTAACCAGGAATCAAACCAGCAACCTTTTTGGATGATTTCCAACCAACTGAACCATAAAGGCCAGGGCTTAGAGCAGGGGTGGGGAATATCCGGCCCAAGGGCCTTATAAGGCCCCAAATCATTTGGCCTAACCCTCCCAAAGCATTAGGAGTGAGTTAATCAAATGTTTGACCAAATATAGCAGCAAATTTTTAAGTTGATAATTTTGTATGGCCTAGGAATGATATGGCCCTAGGCAGAGAAAAGGTTCCCCACCCCTGGCTGCTGGTTTGTAAAGCAGATTCTTATTTACCTCTTTAGGGAAAACTCATCCTTTAATCTCTTTGTACTGCCAAATTGCCAGGCAGAAAGGCAATTACTATTTCACTCTCTTATAACCAACATATGATAAGCCCAACTCCCGAGACACAGACCAACACTATCATACTGCTCTTCTCAGCTCTGCCAATAGGACTAAATAAATAAATAAATAAATAAATCACATTTCATCACTTTACACTGTCTCCTTGATTAAGCATCTTCATGTGCTTATGAGTGCCAGCCACTTAGATCAACAGCGTCAGAATACTGGGCTGTAGACCTGGCTGGTTACCAGGAACAGCATGACCCCGCCAAGCTGTACCCTGCCCAGCCTCAGTTCCCATCTCTGAAATGGAGACAGCTGGCCTGGGTGATGTGCAGAGTGGCTTTGGGGTAAAAAAAAAAAAAAAAAAAAAAAAAGAAAAAGTTATCTAGTCTTACAGCTTTCTCAACATATCCTGTTCTACTTGGGGAGAAGGAACATGCCAGAAAAAGCATTGTTTTCTTGAAAGACTTACCCATACCCCTTGCACTGTGCTAAATGGCCCAAGGTACTACCAACGACCCCTGGGATGAAGAAAACAAACTGGTGTCCCAAGAATGAGTGCTGGGCTTTATTTCAGATCCTGGGCTGTAAGGTGTGTATGGAGTAATAGGTGACCTTATCCTAATAGCTCTCAAATGAGAAATAGCTAAAAGCCACCTTTCCTGCAATGAAGACACTACAGTTGAGTCTCAGATCTGGGAGCTGGACATTCACTGACCTAAACAGCATTCTCCTTGCCGCCTCCCAGCCTGAAGGAGGGCGGGAGGGGTGAGGGCAGGACCACAGGGCCCCCATGGACCATGCAGATCCCACTCTTAACAATATGCTCTGTAAAGGAGGGTGCTGCAGAGCCATCCACCACAGATAAAGACATCCCTTTGCTGATAAGTGCAGAACGTCTTCAATGTTTAAAAGGGAATAATTTCAAAGTCTTATGAATGTTATTTCACTTGAGGCATTTCATTTGGCCCCAAGGGCTCCAATCCATAGTCATTCATAAAAATAATCACCACCCTGACTCACTTCTCTATTCATGCTGAGCTGATCATCAGCAACATTTCAGTTTTGATTAAAAATATAAGGGAATGAGCTTGGGAGTGTAAAAGCCTCCAATCAGCTCCACCAAAACCTTTCCATGGCCACAGCGCTCTCACCTACCAGCCCATGTGCCCATGTGACCGTCCCCTCCCCCAATGGGTGCCCAGATGACAGGCAAGTGCCTCCTGTAAGCCCGTTGGTGGGTATTAGAGGCACAGACCCTCCCAGCCATCGCCAGCTCCTCTTCCTGCGGCGATTCACCTCCCCCAGGCTTGTATATGGTGCTGTAGCCAGCAGAGAGCTGACACCCAGAGAGAAAGTGTTGGAGGGCATGGAGCAGCAGACACAGAAGGCAGAGTTCCTACAGATGTTCACCGCAGATTGTCTAAGTGTACCATACTTTGAAATAACTCCAACAGCTCTGAGGGTCCATATTCCCAGCCACAGCAGAGGAAAACAGCATTAAAAGTGGAGACCCATGTTGGATAGGTCCACTGCTCCACTACTAATAGCAAGAGCATAAGCAAGGAGGAGACTAGAAACTCTGTACACACACACACAAACACACACACACACAAACAAAAAAAACCCAAAAACAACAACAACAACAAAAACCCCACAAACACAAAATCTGATCCAGAGGACTGTTAGAAAAGTATGGAATTCCTGTTTGCTAAGTTTTGTTAACGAGGGGGAAGGGGGAATGTGAGGAAAGTTTACAGGTAGAGAATTTTAGAAAAATCTTCATGGAAAAAATGATTTAAAATAAGCTTGAGGGCAATCAACAGGGCATTAGGAGATTCAGGTTGAGCAGTGCTGTGTTTGTTCTCACCGGGGTGAGTGAATAAACACATGTGTTGCAAACAAAGGCATCCTGTGACTGTTTTTCCTACACAGATTCCAATGAAACTTATAAAGAGCAGGAGCGGGAGAGGGAGCAGAAAGCAGCAGTTCTCTCATTTTGGGGGGAGGCTGATACCCAATTTCTCTCAGGATTTCAGAAGAAACAAAAACTGGTATTTTCATAAATCTACCAGATTGTGGGTTTTGAATAGTTACAAACATACAGAAGATTCTCTAGTGGGTCCACACCAGCGAGATTGGCTCAGTGACAGTTAAGCAGGCAAAGAAGAAACAAACTTACAGAGAGCTCCCTTCCAGGCACCCATGTGTTCTGGCTGCTGCAAGCTTTGTCTTAATCAACACAGCCCTCTGGCTCAGACCAAGAACACCGACAATGCACAAAAGCTGGAGAGCGCCCCGGGAACCTGGAAGAAGGGCCTCTAGTCTGCAGTGAGATCAGGCAAGGCTTCTTAAAGGATCTGACCTCTTCTGGGTGAGGGGCAGAGTTCGGACACAGTGAGGGAGAGCTTGCAGGCACAGGAACAGCATGTGCAAAGGCCCAGAGGTGAGAGAACATGTGCTTGTCCCAGAGCCCTGGTGCAGGCAGACACAGGATGTGGCGGTAGGAGATCCGCAGCCTGTTTGTCTCCTCAGGGAGCCACCTGACAAGCATGAATTCACTCTGACTTTCTGGAAGATGTCCAGGAGCACATTTCATTTGTTCTTTCAAGGTCACAGCGAGTGTCCAATTCTAGGACTTGCCCTCTCGGGCCTCAGGCAGTGGCAGACATGCCAGGACTTCCTGGTGAGACTCACTGCGGACTGACAAGGGCATCTCAGGGTCCCCGGGAAAGAGAGATGCGAGTTCCTCCACAGATTCTTCCTTTCTTACCCAAAGGCCCCCACCCTGTGAAGGTGGCCCTGACTCCACATTTACTGAGGAGGAGAAACCCCAGAGAGGCCACATATGACTCATCCCCTAAGCCCACTGAACCTGGGGCCTTGCTTCATGCCCAGAGGAACAAACCCATCTTTAATATCTCACCGGGATGATCACGAGTTTTCAGTGCTGGCTCCAAGCTGGCAGCCAGAGCTCTGTGTCCAACAGCTGCCTAGAGCCGCTGGCACTGGCCAAGCCTATGGGAGCGGGGAGGCTTTCACTCACCAGACAGCGGGTCTTTGCCAATCATCAAAACATCTGGCAAGGTCATTACAATTAGTTGCTTGAGAACTTCCTACAGAAACAAAGAGGAAAGATACTACTGAGAACAGGAAAGGAAATAAAGAATGACTAACAACATGACAGCTTATCAAGTCACTGGGTGAGTGCAGCCACTGCACGGTAACTGGGAACATGCTGTGTAAGAGGAAGGAATAGTTAGGATGTAAATAAATGTGAAAAGCCAGAGCTACCTGTACTTCTGCCCTCATCATCTTACCTAATAAAAGAGTAATATGCAAATTAACCACCACTCCGCTCCATCAGCCACACCCACCAGCCAATCAGAGCACATATGCAAATTAACCCCAACCAAGATGGCAAGGCCCATAGTGGCCAGTGGTTGGATGGGAGACACAAACCTGCAGGGGGTGGGCAACCAGCAGCCCCCAGATTGGAGACACAAACCCACATGGGGCAGCCGTCCCAAACCCTGCCATCCTGGACCTGGAGCTGGGGAAGGAGTGCATTGGAGACACAAACCCGCAGGCCTGGCACCTAGCAGCCCCGAGGCCTGAGGTGGAGACGTTGGGGCTGCTGTGGGGGAGAAAGGGAAAGCGGAGACACAAACCTGCAAGAAGCCTGTGGAAAGGGAGATAAGCTATCATAATTTTATATCCCTTTCCACAAGATGAGAAAACTGCCCCTGGATTATTTAGTGATGTGGCCCACATCTTTCTACAAACTCAGGGTATGTTATGACCACTTCCAGAATGGTCTGGTCAGAATACCATCTCCAGGGAATAATGCTACTGTGGCAAATCATCTAAGAGGAAACAAGCTTTTGTTGGATTTATTCTGAAGGTCAGAGAGCATACCACCCCAACATATGCTGTGTTGTTATATTGATGATCTCAAGATGCTTGAAAAACAGCAAATGCATGCAGAGGATTTCACTGAAGTCTCCTGATCTGCCTAAAATCGGACTCCCCAACAGGAGCTTAAATATCATAGGTCCCCTTGATGGGAGAAGTATCATCAGGCAGAGAAGACTGACTCCTGTCACAGGACAGGAAAGTAGAAGTTGACATAACACCCAAACTTTGTTACAAACTATTTCCCCTCACTCCCGTTCACCTTTCCTAAAAATCACTTACTCTCCTCTAAGAGGCCTACATTTCCCATCCCCTTTCCTAGGAAGAAGGTATTTAAATCTACATTCTAAGCCACCTTGGGGAGTTACTCATTTTTTTCCTGGGATCTTCCACATATATACAAGGTACAATGTTAACGAACTTTTGTTTTTCTCTTAGTGATGTGTCTTTCATTACAAGGACCTCCACTAAGAACTCAGAAAGGTAGAGGAAAACTAATTTTCTTCCTCCATAATTCTATCTCAGGAAATCAGGTCCGAAGCTGAACAATGATGTTGGCTCAAGTACCAAGCAATCTTGGCTGATGGAAGGGAAGCTTCTAGGGAGAAATCAATGATATTGGCATCAAAGTGGCATGTTTGCTTGTGGGAGTTTAAAGTGGTTCACCTTTTTGGAGGATGATTTGGCAAATTCAGTAGAAATGTTCAAGGTATATCCAAGAGTCTTCTTCTAGGAATCACATCTGCTGAGATAAAGCACAAGCGCATAAGCCCTGATCAGAACCCAGGATGTTACTGTGGGAAAACCTGGGAACAACCTGCATTTTTAGGACAAGGTGCCATCTATACTAATAAAAGGGTAATATGCTAATTAGACTGAACATCTTCTGGGCGACCTTCCGGATGTCATTCCCTACATCCTTCCCGACAAAGCCATGTTGGCAGGGCCAAGGCAGAGGAGGTTAGAGGTGATCAGGCAGGCAGGGGAGAGCAGTTAGAGAGATGAGGCCAGCAGGGGAGAGCAATTAGGGCAAACAGGCTATCTGGAGAGAGCAGTTAGGGGGATCAGGCTGGCAGACAGGTGAGTGGTTAGGAGCCAGAGGTCCTGAGGGGTCCCAGATTGGAGAGAGTGCAGGCCAAGCTAAGGGGACCCCCTTCCCATGCACGAATTTCATGTACCAGGCTTCTAGTAATCAAATAAACATTATGTCTGCATATGTACAGACACCTTGGGAAGAATAAGATACATTACATGCCAAGATAGCAGCATCAGGTGTGAGTGTCTTTTTGAATTTTTAAAAAAATGTTTTTATTGATTTCACAGAGGGAGAGGGAGGGCTGGGGAGAGAAATATCAATGATGAGAGAGAACCATCCATAGGCTGCCTCATCCACTCCCCCTACTGGAGGATTGAGCCCCAACCCCTGCATGAGCCCTGACTGGGAAGCCAGCCATGACTTCCTGGTTCAGTGGTTGATGCTCAACCACTGAGACACAGCAGCTGGGCTGTGAGTGTCTTTTGAAAAGATTTATTTATTTTCATGGTATGATTTGCTGGTGCAACTAAAGTAAAGAATGAAAATTAAAGAGATGCTGCGGGGTCTCTATGGGATGAATCAGGATGTTGTGTCAGCAGGTCTCTGGAGACTTCTCTCTTTTACAGCAGCACCCTCCCTGGGAGAGGGATAGATCACAGCTACACTGCACCCCTTAGAGAGGTGGCTCTGGAATGGAGCTGCCGTCACAGAAGGGTTTTGAAAGCAGGCCCAGGCACCAGCCCCGAGTCTGGGGGTCTCAACCAGCCCTCCTTGGAGTGTGCAGTTCACCCTGACCCTCCACTGCGTTCCCCAGAGCGCCACCAGGGGAACAGTTGGTCTTCCCCGTCCGGAAGGGCCTTGCTGTTTACGAATCAGAAGATAGAAACCCAATTTTTCAGAAGACAAGTAAGGGGGTAGGTTTCACAGGTATTCTTGGCCTTAGACAGTGGTCGCTAGAGACATTTCTCACCAACAAAGCTCTTCTTATTCCTTTTAAAAAATGTTTCCAACTTTTTTCAGGAGTCGCTCTATTGCATAACTCGCTGAATGTCTGCATTCAATGTCCTGCCAGCTAGCAGTGATGAAGAAAAGGGGGACCATAACACCATGAGCCCAATACGTGGGGAGGGGTTTGGGATGGAAATGAAGGGATGAGGACAATTATGTGATACCATAACCAATAAAGAAATTTAAAAATAATAATAATAAAAAGTAAAAAACAAACAAACAAAAAAAAACCCACCATGGGCCCAGCGGAAGACCCCAGAACTCTCTCTGAATCCTCACATTAGAATGGGCCTAGGCAGGCAGACCAGGAGTTGCAGCGCCATCAAACATTCAAACATTTATGCACTGACTTTATCCTCCCGTCTTGTCATCTCTCTGTGGCTCCTGTCCACACCAGAACTTGGGGGAAAGGGATGCTATGCCATGAGGCATACCCACTCCCAACACATCAGGCCCCTCTCCACTCAGTGTTGGAGAGTGTTTCTTGGCCATCTGGGGCCCCATGTCACTGCATCAGAGGTGACTAACGTTTTCTTAACCATGTCTATGTTCCTCCAACAATGTCAGACGTACATTTCCTTCTATTCTTGGAAGTGAACTTTCCACTTTTTAAACTGGGTGTACACATTTCTAAAGAAAATTCCAATGTTTATTCGTCAGCCCCATACTCATCCAATACAACTGCCACACAGAGCTGACAGGTCTCAAAAAGAACGTGAAGTGGGGAAAAGGTGCAAGCAGTGTATGGAAGTTTTAACTAAAGACATCACTCAAAGTAATGCTAGTGTGTGTGCATGTGTATGTATACAGTGACACACACATGCACACATACGGGCACACCTGACAAGAGTATAAAAATTTGAACTGATTCCCTGGTGACAGTGGTTATCTCCAGGGAAGGAGGAAAGGATAATTGGACTCAGTAAAGACATCCTGGGGACTTCTATCAGAAAAAATATATATTTCCTTTTATTTAAAAAAATACATATTTGAATTGATTTCAGAGATGAAGGCAGAGGAAGAGATAGATAGAAACATCAATGATGAGAGAGAATCATTGATTGGCTGCCTCCTGCATGCCCCCAACAAGAAAACAAGCCCTCAACCCAGGCATGAGCCTTGACTGAGAATTGAACAGTGACCTTCTGGTTAATAGGTTTTTCTCTCAACTATTGAGTCCCACCTACCAGGCAAAGAATTTATTTCTTTAAAAAATCACATCTATAATCTACAATAATGAAAGGGTAATATGCTAATTAGACCATACATCCTTCCGGACGAAGCTGGGGCTGGAGGGAAGCCATCCAGGTCCCAGATGCCAGAGGGAAGGCAGGTGCTGGCAGCAGGAAGGAAGGCCTACCATTCCACAGATCTCCGTGCATCGGGCCTCCAGTATGTTCACATTCATTTGAAAAAAGGATACTCGGATGTTCATTATAAACACGGGTACTGTTTGATTTTTAACTTTTCAAAGCAATGGCGGTAAGAAGGGATTACAGAATATATCACACAACCCCAGACTACTTCTGCTGTTCCCTCGGAGACATGAAACAATATTGGGGTCTGCAGCGCCTTCTAACCAAGGTGAGAGTTCAGAAGGAAGAAGCCAAGTTCAAGAAATCATAAACCACACTTCCTTGAGGTGCTCTTAACTGGAAAACCAGTGTATGTGGTTGCTGGCCATCATGGGATATGGAATATCGGGCTCAGGCCCATCCTCTGCTTGACAGATGGGAACTCAGAGGCCCAAAGAAGGAAAGCACCTGAGGGGAGGAGCTTGGAGAACCTCAGAAAACCTCCCATTTCAGAGTCGGTCCTGCAGATGGGTCCCCTACATCCATCTAAGGGTCCAGGTGTCAGGATCGAGGTCCCTACGTGGACTCAAAGCAAACATGTGCATGTCCCTCAACAGACACGGGATGTATCCAGCCGCTGACTGAGACCCCCCCACCCTCCCATGCAGCCAGAGAAGCCTCAGCAGCTTCACAGGACAATGAGGCCCTGACTGCCCCGAGGAAGGGCCACATCGCAGGCGTCCAGGGCAGGGAACGGTGGTGGACACAATGCTCAGCCCAAAGAATAAACAGGCGTCTGCTATTTGTTGCACGTGGAATTCCCCCTACACTGGCCTTCTTTTCCTACTGGCTCCATCATGGAGTGAACTTGTGCTTCATGTAAGGACTCCAGGCTCTGATATAGAAAATGAACCACTGCGCCCCAACATTTAGTTTAAAAAGACTCGGGTGAAAAAGAGCTTGGCTGTTGAGCAAGTACACAAGGGCTGTGTGGCACTGACGCAAAGCTGACCCGCAGGCAGCGGGAGGCAGCATGCGGCTCTGCTCCGGGCTCAGCTTTCCTCCAGGCCTCTCACCCCTTGGGGTGTCTGTGCTGGAGCTGGTGCCCCCAACTCCCACCAGCCTTTCTCCTTTAAAAGCAGAGACTGAGTGCGGCCTTCTCCCAAGGCCCTGTCCCTTCCCGGCAACTCCCTCACTGAGCCCTCGGGTCACCTGGGCATCACTGGCCCCCTCACAGGGCTGCTGGGACCTCCTTCCTGCCCCAGAGCAGCCGAGCTGTGTGTCCGCTGTCTGTGATGCAGAGGAGTCACTGGGGAGAACGGAGATCTCGGCCCCAGGAGAACTAGGGGAAGCTGCTGCTTCCATACATCACTCCGCGTGCTCTGTAGCCCAGGGTTTCCCGTGGGAGGGCACGTTAGCATCCCCACAGGCTTGCTCAGAAGGAGGCAGGACCTCCATAGCAGGTCTTGGGGGTCTGTTTAGAGATGCAGACCCAGATGGTTGCTGACAAGTTCCCGGGTGCTGCTGCTGCTGGGCTGGGAACCCCCTTTGAGAACCACCGCTCCAGCCAACTGATTCCCAGTGAGACAGGAAGGACATAAGACTCAACATCCGGGAACTTCTGAAAATACAGAATCCTGGCCCCAACCCCAGAGGCCACCAAGCAGCAGGCCAGGAGGAGGCCAGAGACCCTGGCTGAACACTGGCGCTCAGTCTGAGCCTGGCCATGCTGCTTCTCACCCTCCTGTCCTCTGAAAAAGGTCAAGGAAAAGTCTCCCCAGGTTTTCAGAGGCAAAACTTGAGCTTCTGAAATAGCTGGACCTGTTCAAGAGGGGCCTCTGGTATTCCCAAGTGCCCGCCCTGATGCCTCAGAAGAGGACAGCCAGGGTGGCAGAAGCGTTGCCTGGCAAACAAGACCAGGGCTGGCTTCTGTGACTTTGCATATCTCGCTGAAAAGCCTCGGGCAGAGGAATCCCACTCTACATGGAGGTGACCTCTCACCCTCCCTGGTCAGAGTAAGGAATGACTGTCTTGCTTGGTCCAAGCCCTCACAACAAGGGGACACTGGGTGGTACTTCTGTTGGAAAACTTTCTTGACTGTCGCTTCACAACAATGAGCGGTTATGCTCACGTTGTCATGTCAGCAGGGAGGGAAAAAGGCAGAACATGAAAGGCAGGGTGTGAAACACAAGTCCCCATGCAAACACTGGGAGGAAACACTAGAACCGCTCACAGTAACTGTCTTTCAGTGGTGGGATTCTGGGTGGTTCTTATTCTTACTACATGTTTTCCTAGCTGTTTGTAAAAAGCACATATTACTTATATGACCAGAACTTAACTTTATTTTCCAATAAATGAGAAGGAAATACACAGCACAACCCTGCCCGCACCTACCTGTGTCAGCCCAGAGGCAAGTGCCTGTGGCTTTCTCCACGTGAGCAGGCCTGAGGCAGGGGCGCCCTGCGGCCCTTAGCAAGTGCTGCAGCAAACATTTACTCTGGGCCCCGGGGCTGAGGCTGCCCCGCACCCCTGCCTGCCCTCAAAGAGCTGCCAGTGCAGAAGCCGGGCCAGGAGGCAGGTCCTTCCTTTTCCCTGCGATTCTCTCTGGGCCCTGAGGGTGGACTGGCCATCTTTTCCTTCCTGGGACGGTTCCATGTTCTGGAGCGTTACCCAGTGCCCAAGAGCAGCAAACTGCCTGCAATTCCACATGGTCCAGCCCCCTTGGCCAGCCCAGAGCTGAGTGGCAGGGCAGCAGACCACCATCAGCTGCATCCTCCTCGACCAGCAAGAAAAGGGGAAGGCATGCGCATGGCCCCATAGCTTGCCCCGGAGCCTGCCTGCTCCCTGCTGCGCACAGAGAGCCTCAGAAACCTCCCCCTCCCCACCCCCCCAGGCCTTCATCGCTGCCACAGGGAGAGGTGACGCCCTGAGGTAGGAGGGCTGCATGTCAAGGGTCCCATGTTGGCATCTCCGTGGTTTTGATTCCTGTGGAACCAGGACAACAGGCCTTCATCCCAGCAACTGGGGCAAGTGCTGCCGGTGACAGACATGGACAGGACCGCCTCTACCTCAATGCCCGTTCCCGGTCTCCTGCCCATAACCCTCCCAACGGGAAACTCAGCTGCACACCATCACTCCACTCAGGTGTCATTTCCTCCAAGAAGCCTTCCCAGCTACACCCATGCAGCCTGAGTTAGGAGACCTGTCTGTTAACTGTTGGCACCACCTGCCTCCCTGGCACTTAGCACACAGCATCAAAAGCACCGGCTTACCAAGAATGGTGCCTGCAGCCAGGAACCAAGGTCCCTCAAAACCAGACCCAAGTCCAATGGCAGCACACCCCTTCCCCTGTCCGTTGCTGTCACAAGGGTAGCACCGGCTGAAACCCACCAGCCTACAGCATGCTTGGGCCTGAGCATGGCTCCCCTCAGACCAAGAAACGAGGTTACTTCAGCCCCATCATCTGAGCTCCCCCAGGCCCAGCCCAGAGGCTGCTCAGAGTCATGTGCTGTGTTGCCAACAGACCATGGAATGAGCACAGCTGCGAGCTGGGATCAGGGCCAGGGGCAGAGTCTACCCAAGATCTCAGTGAAACCACAGAATAAACACATGTTGGACAGTGGGTGTTTCTTCATCATATATATATATTTCATTTATTTCAGAGTGGAAGAGATAGAAACATCAAAGATGAGAGAAAATCATTCATCGATTGCCTTTGTATGCCCCAACTGGAGACTGAGCCTACAACCTGAGCCATACAAGCTGGGCCGGGGAGTGGTTCTTAAACCACATTCCCTGAGGTCCCAGGAACTCACAGAGATGCCCTGGAGGGAAAAGTGGGGGCTGAGCAGAGGGCAATATGGTCCAACCCCCAATCAATCAGAGTTACGGGGCTTCACCTGAGATCTTAAGAAAACTCATAATGGGACACAAGTTTCAGTGCTCAGAAGAAGTGTGAAAACCAGGGCCCAGGTAGCAGTTCAGTCCATATAGCGTCGGTCCTGGTCATATAAAGACCATAAAGATCAGAGACTTCACTCCACCTTCCCAAGGCCTGAGTGGGGATTTAACAGCCCTTCGCCATCAGGTCCTCCTGCACGGACTATCTGAATGAGATACGGTGAGCATGACAAGTGGACACTCCACACGCTGAACTCCAGTGCTGCTGTCCGCACCCTGGGGGCTCATCCATTACAGTCCTGACCCAACATAACCCTCTGTGGTCCCATACCTCCTTCAGCCCCTTGAATTGCTGCTGTACAAAGACTCGCTGAGCTGCGGACAGTAACCAGGTCAGTGTGCCCCTCCCAGAGCCCATTCCAGCCACTCCCCATGAGACTGGTGCTTGGGGCCACAGTGGCGACTCATCTCTGGGGCCTCACAGCACCAGACCCAATGCCATGCACACTGCTCAAAGGACATCGGCTGGACAAAGTAAAGCAATGCAACCCCTGGCCCTTCTCACAATGCAGGGGTGAGGGGGATAAAGGGTGCATGTGATAAACCCCAACTGTCAGCAAGCAGCTGCCTCACCGTGAACACCATTTCCTCTAGGCTTCCTGCAGGAAACCTTTTGAGTGAGGACATTGCCAGGAGCACAGACATCCTGGGAACAGAGGCTGCCCTTACCTGGTAGAAGGTTTTGATGTGTCTGACCAGGATGCTCAAGTTCTCAATGTGGAGGTTCACATCGTTGTTTACGTGCTGGTGGAAGCACTGATTAGGCCTGGGGTTTCTAGGGGAGGAAACAGGAGACTGGAAATAGAATCTCCCAGCATTTGCCTCACCTCCCTTCCCAGCGCTGGGCAGCCCTCTCTAAGCCCAGGTCAGTGTGAGGCTGAAACCAGTGTGGCTCCACTCAAACCCAAAATCTTCATCTGCCGAGCCATGGACCTTAGACAGTACACATCCCTCCCAAGTATAAGACAAGCCCTCCTCAGGCCCTTAATCAATGTCATTTCCACTCCACTCCCAGCAGTTCCCACAAACAACCACCAAATGCAGGGCAGACCCAAAAGCTTACACTGTATGAAAATCGACAATCCACCCCACAATACAGTTAAAGATTAAGAGAGTTAGCAACTGAACACGCCAAATATATGAACCATCAAGAAAGAATAAGGGGAAACATGGCACATTTTCTGACTTAAATCAATAAAAATTATTAATGTTCTACTTCACACGGGTTCCCCTCCTCTGTCACCAGCCTGGGTCTTGGGCTGGTGCTGTGACTTTACATTCTAGGGACACAATTCCACCTGGTCAAGCCAACATCATGGTCTGTGGCACTATATGGTGTACAATGCCACCTAGGAGCCATGCTAACAGGAGAGACTCAAGCAATTCATGTGGGAACCCCCAAAGCCTATTGACTTCACTCTCTAGCAAAAGTCAGGTCTGGTCGTGATGAAACCAGAATTCTCAATCAAGTGATTTATAACCTCACTCACTGATATGTGTTCAGTGTATTTCTCAGAATTCTCAGGCTCAAAACAGGTTTCCTATCTGAAGAGATGCAACAGGAGGCCTCAGCTGCCGCCTCTCCTGCTTTTCATAGCCAAGCCCTCCCCCACAGTTACTGACCCAACACACAGGAAGGGGGATGATTCAAAGGAGGGCCGTCTTCATGGGTTCATGAGGGCGCTGAGCCTCCTGGGAGCCGGTATGATGGGAGAGAGGCAGGCCTCTTCCTCTTTCCGCAGTAACCTGCCCCCTCCATAATGAAGGGGCGATTGGAGAGTTATGGAAATCGATCTCAATGCCATTTGGCTCATTTGAAGCCAATAATTAATACAAAATTGACAAATAGGAAAAAAAAAATCTACAAGTCAACATTTCAAATGTCACTGGGAGTACAATTTAAAAACCACCACCACCACAAGCTGTTAGCAATTCAACCGAGACACCAGCAGCTGACTGGAGAGGACACCTTGGCTGGGGCTGGGAAGCCGAGAGTGAATGTCTGCAGAAAGTCTGTGAATGAGATGCCGTGTCTGCCAGGACCGAACTGAAATCTTTCCTGGCAAATGAAGGCCCGAATAAGTCAAATGGGACCTCCCCAGGAGAGGCAGCAGCCAACAGGCCTCAGCACACAGGGATGCTCACTGCACCTAGAAAGCACTCCAAGCACTGGAGCAGGGGCCTGGGTCTGACCCTCTGCTTCTCCCACCAGCTCTGAAGGCAGCACTAGCTGAAACTACGCTCCACAAGAGCCCTGGCATTTACTGCCTGAGCAATCAGACTAATTATCCTGATCATTAACCAATACTCCCTCCTTTAAGACTCTCAGGGCAGAGAAAGGCTATTAGGAACCAAATCCAAACAAGACAACTAAGGAAAGCCTATCCCACTCTGCTCAGGATGGGCACCCCCTTCTCTCCTGCTGTGGGAAAAACAGAGCAACTGCCGATTCCAACCTGGGCCAAACCAAAATAGTGTCCACTCCCACAAGTACATGCACACCAGCACAGGCATGCGGGCACACGGGCACACATGTGTGCACGCCCACACACACACACACACACACACACAGTTCTGGGCCTTACTCTAATGACAATGATGATGGACATTTGTTGGACATTTTCTGTATACATGATCTTTTTTTAATCCTCCCAGATCTATGAAATTCCATCCCTTATTACAGATCAAGAAATGGAGGCATAGAGAGTTTAAGGAGTTTGCCCAAAGTAATAAACTAGTAAGTGGTAGAGGGGGAATTAGAACTTGCCTGCCTGATTCTAGAGTCAAAGCTCTTAGATGATTTTCTCACAGGTCAGTGAGAAATGTGTGCAATGTGAATAAGACCCTTCTTTCCCCTGGGGTCCAGTGGGTACCCAGAGATTCTGCATTTACAGAGGAGCCATTCCGCAAGTTTCCCTGCATCTCCATCCACGCCCCTCAAGGCCTCACTTTCTTTCAGCGATTCTCCTAGGCCAGGGCTCCCCGGAAAGCTGAGCTCACAGGGCTTTCCTGCAGCCCTCATGTCACCGGGAGGCCAGGGCTCAGAGACCACAGCCTTCCTGAGCCCCTGCCAGCCTCCTGGTGGTCTGAGGGGTTAGGTAACACGCCCCTTATCTGGGCCCCAGCAAGCCAGTTAGCACATTGCTGCTCTCTTTCCTCAGGTCCTATCAACAGGTGAACAGCACACAGCTGGAGCTCCCAGCATGGACGGAAAAGCAGAACAGCCTTACCTGCTGGTGAGTTACATTTCTCCACCTGGCAGGAGTGAAAACACAGGCTTAGCTTCAGTATGGTGTTGGATGTCGGGATAGGACTTGGGTCCCTGAGTCCAATTCTGTCCTAGAACTCACTGGGAGAAGGCTAACGCTATGAGTTATAATCTAAGAGACTAAGAATGTGGGAGGAAGACTGAAGAAACAAAAACAATTCTTACTGGCTGCCTCAACTCCTTCCTGGATCAGGAGGGTATACACATGAGTGAGTAACTGACACTAACCTTTCACATTGCAGGCGCTGTGCTACATGCTCACACACCATCGCATCTAATCCTCACTACCATCTCTTAAGGGGGGCAGTGCACTACCCATTTCATAGACGAGTAAACTGAGGTGCTGAGTGCCACACCCAGCATCAGGCAGCCAGGATGAAAGAGATACCTGGACTTCAGTCCCTGCTGGCTGCCTATGTGTGGACACAAGGGCTGGGTATGTTTTTTGTTTGTTTGTTTTTTTATTTGAGGGGATTTCATGCATATATCATAAGTTACATCTTGATGAGTTTTTAAAAATTAAACATACTCCGGTCATTAGGTAGAAAACCTCTACCCCTCCCAGTTCTCCTGCACCTCTTTCCAGTCAATCCCCACCCCCACTACTTGCCAAAACCTGTCTATGCCTCGGGACAACCCATGAAAAGTCATTTTCATCAGTATTCTCAGAGAAGTGCTGCCAAAGCTAATAGATTTGTTGTTTATATCTAAGCAAACACAGGATTGGTAAGATCGTTAAGATTGATAGGGCTTTTGAAAAAAAACAAACATTAGAAATGAAACTTCTACCTCTCCCACAGCACGATAGCACATGATGTATTAAAACAAAAGGAGCTATGTTCTTGGGAAATTACTTAAAACAGATCTTTTTAGGTAAGTCTACTTAAACCACTTTCTTTGTTTAATTTTTTTTAAAAAAATGTATTTTATTTATTTTTTACAGAGAGGAAGGGAGAGGGATAGAGAGTTAGAAACATCAATGGCAGAGAAACATCCATCAGCTGCCTCCTGCACACCCCTTACTGGGGATGTGCCTGCAACCAAGGTACATGCCCTTGACCGGAATCGAACCTGGGACCTCTCAGTCTGCAAGCCGATGCTCTATCCACTGACAAACTGGTAGGACTAAATCACTTTCTGAATATGCCAAAGCTAACTCTTCCTCCGGCGTGCGCCACAAATGAAGCTGATTCTCATTAGCCAAAGGGTTTATGCCCAAGTCGGACAGCTTAGTTGCAGGTGAGTAGGTGAGCATAAGGAGTTGGTCCACACAGAACGCTAGGATGTTCCCTTTTCCTTCAAGCGCCCAAGAACCACACCGACACTAAGTTCCAACATCTCTCCTGCCATTTCTGAGTTAAGAACAGTCAGAGTAGGAGCCTCCGTGGGGCAGGCTGTCAGTCAGACAGGCTCTGCAGAATTCAGCAGGAGGAGAGGATGTGGCCCCCAGGCCCTGTTTCAGAGGCTCCTAGTCGGTCCCTCAGCATTCTGATGCCCGGTGCCCCTCCTAACACAGTGGCTTTCAATCCAGGACCTGAGAAGCCACTCACTATGGAGCAGCTGAACGTGGAAGATGCGTGAAACAGCTCAGAAACAGGGCCCTACCCAGGAGTGAACCCTCAGTCACTCTCACTGCTCCCGACCCACCGACACTTCCTGCGGCCAGACACTGTCCATTACAGTTCCAGGACCCCCAAGTTTTATTTTTAAATTTCATTGTTTAAACCACATTAAGTATTGGAATTTGAAGTTAATTGAACCAATCTACACCAAGTGCTTGACAGTCCTTCAGTTCCAAATATCCTTCATCAAACAAACTGCCACCCACTGTCCTGCAGTTCTTCATCCCCAACGAATGGCAGCAAAAGGGCCCGGATGCTGAGGTAGCACTGGCCCAGGAGAAACCCTCCCACAGCAACTCCGGTTCCTTCGTTTCTACACCCTAAGTCACACCTTCTGAGCAAGATTTGTGCTTGGCCTGTGAGGACAACTTACATTTCCATCATGACCTGGTTCAGCATGATGCCATCCACCACGTGCATGTACATGTCCTCATCCTTGCCGCTTGCGACTGAGCTCAAAGTTTTCACCTGCGAGGAGGGGGTGCGGGCAGAAAGGCACAAACGTCACCCCACATGCACATTCTGAAGGTCTCCATGGCAACGGCGGGCAGGACCCCTGTGGGCTGAAGGGTCACCCAGCGCCCATCCTCGCTTCAGTTGGCACCAAGCCCACCTTTCCCCAGGGCCTGTCTCCCTGCCCTGATCTCGGCTACAGATGGGAGACAGCAGGAGGCAGACTTTCTCACCACTTTTCTCCAGCATCACAGGACAGAAGAAAATGAAAAATAAAAGGAGCTTTCAGGCATTTCTCATGTCTCTGATCTATTGAATGCACCGTGCCCATCCCATCCGGTACACGTTCCCACTCAGAGACACCCCAATCCTCACCGGCCACCACCATCCACCAGTGGTCTCGGGTTCAAACACTAAACCAGGATATTTGGAGGATGAGTGCTTTTCCCCAATGGTTCAGCCACATGGGCCGGGTGACCCCTCAGTCCCTGTCCGCTCTGGGACCGACAGCCTGGCGCCCTGGCAGGAGCAGGTGAACCCACCTCAGTCCAGGGCTGGAGTGCTATCGGGTCTGCACTGGTGCATGGGCTCCAGAGTAGGAAACCCTTTAGGCCCCAGACCAGGACCCCGCCTCCAGCTCGGAGACCTGTGAAGACCCCCGAGTCCCAGGACTGCCAGGGCCCGGGGGTGGGGTCTGTGGAGACCCAGGGAGGCGGGAGAGGAGCCAGGGCACCGGCCATGGGACAGGGAGGCAGGAGCACTCACCCACGCCACCAGCGGGCTCTGAAGGAAGAGCTTCATGAGCTCCCGGACAGTATTGTCCATCCTTAGGCTGCGTCCACGGTTCATCGCTGCGCAAACTGGCTCTGGGCCCACAGTCTCTGTGTCCAGCAGCTCAGCACTACACACTGCCAACGGCTACTCGCCCCACATTCCAAACGGCTCCTCACCCCAGATTCTAAACGGCTCTTCACCCCACATTCCAAATGGCTCTTGAACATATATTCCTAATGGCTCTAGGTCCCATATTCCAAAGGGCTCTGGCAGGGAACACAGCTGGGTTGAGGGCTGTGGCAGCTCCTGAACAATGCTAAGTGCTTCAGAATACACCAAAATTATGACACATTCTCTATGAAAGTTAACATCTCTCTGGGCCCATAAACTATAAGGAAACTGAAAGGATCTGTATCTACATCCTATGTAATTATAAATGTAAGTTAAGCACTTAAACATAATTTTGCCAACCTCCATTTTAAATTATTTTTTTCTACCAGCCAAATTGCAGAAATTTGATCAGTTCCTTTGAAGTAACCATTCATTCATTTTATTTTGTTAAGCCTTACCTAGTAGCTCAGCTTGGGAGTCCTACTCCCCATCAATAGTGAAATGAGATGCTCCAGATAGTAGTTCGTACATGACAACACCTAAACCCACCAGTCAACTGCCTACAAAATGATTTGATAGAATATTAACAAGTAATTTAGAATAAAGAAAAATGAACAAAATTAAGCTGCACATTTGGAAATATTTTAACATAAAGATCCTGAACGTAGCTTTCTGTGCAAGGAATATTAAACTAGCACATGCAAGAAAGACATTTAGAGAACAAATATGCAGGTATGTCAAAACAAAATTTAAACATTTAGGCTGTCAATCAACGAACTAAAAGTGTTTTAATTATTTTCTAAACTAGTAATGATTTTCTTTTGGTTAATTAAAATTTTATTTTGTTTAAAATAAATTTTAAAATTTTAAGTAAATGAAATCTTTGGACTTATGATAGAGAGGGACAAAGTACCAATGAGCATTTTTATTAACTATCCAGCTCCAATAAATATTACAAATTACTTAAAGTCCAAGAACAAAAATGGAAAAAAATACCACCTAAAGGTGTTATTTTTTCATAACCACCTAAATCAATTCCACTTATAGAATCCACCACAAATCTAATAGCCTTCATTTGTGGGAAGCATGATGAGATTTAAAATAATGCAAAACAAAATGTGATCTAAACAGGAAACAAATTTATAAATGTAGTGATCTGAACTAAGAACACAGCAAATTACATATAATTTAGAGACTCCTGATATGTTGAAAATTAGTTATTTTATAATTATGCAAAACTGGATTTGAATAACGGTTGACTATATGAGCTTATGGCAATGAAATATTAACTGGATGCTAAAATTTTAAACTCTGCTTCCAAATTTCAGGGCCAGGGTTTCAGAGAAATGCAGCAAAATTTATGAGTCTTGAACTGTTTTAAAGAAAACACATAACAGTGACATAGAAAATAGGAAGAAATCACAGAAGAGTGCGTGCAAGCCAAGCACAATGAAGAGCACGCTGCATACTTCAGAGCTCAAACGCCTCAAGGCGATCCATCAACTCCCATTGACTTAGCTGAACTTTGGACCTCGGGTAGGCAGAAATTCTAGGACTATTATAAAGTTTTCTTTCTTGAAAACCAGATCCCGGGTTCCAGGCCCTGAAGGTTGTCGGTTTGATTCCCAGACAGGCCACACATCTAGGTGTGGTTCAATCCTCAGTCAGGGTACAAACAGGAGACAACCAGTCAATGTTTCTCTATTACATAGATGATTCCCTCTCTTTCTCTCTCTCTCTCCTCTCTTCTCTCTCCTCTCTCCTCTCTCTGTCTCTCAAATCAATAAGCATATCTTTGGGTTAGGATTAAAAGAAAATTGGTTCTATCTTAGAAAATTTAGAAAGTAATTTTCAAAATTTTTTTTGTTTTTTTAGTACGTAGTATTTTTTTATTGTTTAAAGTATTACATGTAGTTGTACATGTATCTCCTTTTTTCACCCCATTGACCTTCCCCCAGCCTCCCCTACCCACTGTCACATTCCCTCATCCCACCTTCCCCCAGTGTTTGTGTCCATTTGCGCTTGTATGCATGCATACAAGTCCTTTGGTGGATCTCTCCCGCCACCTTCCCAACACTCCCCAGCCTTCCCGCTATAACCTGACAGTCTGTTCAGTGCTTTATTGCCTCTGTATCTATCTTTTAGTTCATCAGATGATAATGTTCTTTATTTTCCATAAATGAGTGAGATCAGGTAGTATTTTTCTTTCATTGCCTGGCTTATTTCATTAACATAATGCTCTCCAGGCCCATCCATGCTGCTGCAAATGGTAAGAATTCCTTCTTTTTTATTTTTTTATTTTTCCATTTTTTACTAAGGTATTACATGTGTACATATCTACCCATTGCCCCCCCCCATCCCATTTCCATACATGCCCTCACCCCAGTGTCTTACGTCCATTGGTTATGCCTATATGCATGCATATAAGTCTTTCGGTTGATCTCTTATATCCCCACCTTTCCCTAACCTTCCCGCTGGAATTTGACAGTCTGTTTGATGCTATACTGCCTCTATATCTATCTTTGTGTTCATCAGTTTATAATGTTCTTTATTATCTGTAAATGAGTGAGATCATGTGTTATTTTTCTTTCATTGAGTGGCTTATTTCACTTAGCAAAATGCTCTCTAGTTCCATCCAGGTTGCTGCAAATGGTAAGAATTCCTTCTTTTTTATAGCAGCATAGTATTCCATTGTGTAGATGTACCATAGTTTTCTGATCCACTCATCTGCTGATGGACACCTAGGCTGTTTCCAAATCTAAGCTATTGTAAATTGTGCTTCTATGAACATAGGGGTGCATATATCCTTTCTGATTGGTGTTTCTAGTTTCTTAGGATATATTCCTAGGAGTGGGATCACTGGGTCAAGTGGGATTTCCATTTTTAGTTTTTTGAGGAAACTCCATACTGTTCTCCATAGTGGCTGCACCAGTCTGCATTCCCATCAGCGGTGCATGAGGGTTCCTTTTGTTGGTATACTCGCCAGCACTTGTCATTTGTTGATTTGTTGATGATAGCCATTCTGACAGTTGTGAGATAGTACTGTATTGTGGTTTTGATTTGCATCTCTCAGATAATTAGTGACTTTGAGCATGTTTTCATGTGTCTCCTGGCCTTCCTTCTGTCTTCTTTCAAAAAGATTCTATTTAGGTCCATTGCCCATTTTTTTATTGGATCATTTATTTTCCTTTTATTAAGTTGTATACATTCCCTGTAGATGTTAGAGATTAAACCTAGACCAGTGATAACATTTGCAAATATGCTCTCCCATACAGTGGGCTTTCTTGTTGTTTTGTTGATGATTTTTTTTTTCTTGCTGTATGAAAGCTTTTTATTTTGATGTAGTCCCATTTGTTTATTTTCTCTTTAGTTTCCATTGCCCTAAGAGCAGTATCAGTGAAGGAACTGCTTCGGCATATGTCTGAGATTTCTCTGCCTGTGGATTCTTCTGGTATTTTTATGATTTCCTATCTTACGTTTAAGTCCTTTATCCATTTTGAGTTTATTTTTGTGTATGGTGTAAGTTGGTGGTCTAGTTTCATTTTTACCGCATATGTCGTCCAATTATCCCAACACCATTTATTAAAGAGACTGTCTTGACTATTGTATGTTCATGCCTCCTTTGTTAAATATTAATTGAGCATAGTGGTTTGGGTCGATATCTGGGTTCTCGATTCTATTCCATTGGTCTATATGTCTGTTCTTGTGCCAGTACCAGGCTGTTTTGATAACAGTGGCTTTGTAATACAACTTGAAATATTCATTTGATGGGATTTCAGCACAAATCTGCAGAGACCTGATTTTATTTTTAAGTGACTCAAGAGCAATTCAGTGACTGACCCCAAGGGCTTCGTGCCCCACTCTCAATTCCGTGAGGACCTTCCTACCCCCACAGAACTGGAGTTTAATGGGCACAGCATCCGGAGAGCTCATGGTGGAGCACAGGATTCAGGGGATGCCATCAGCTGAAGCACCACAACGGCTTCCCTGGAACCAGTCAGATCTGGTGTCCTTCATGCCATGAGTGAAGGTTAAGTGAGAAGCAGGCCATTAACTTCTTGTGTTAATGCCCAGTGGATGCCTGGCCTGCTGCAGGTGGTCAGGTCTATGGCTTTAACTACATCTCCCTGAAATTCTGTCCCAGCCAGAACCATCTGGTGTGGAGGATCCCAGGCTCACACAGGAGCGGGAGGAGGTGGGAGACACCAGGAAACTCTGGATCCTCATGGGGCACGAGCAGGTGCCCGGACCCCGTCACACTGTGCAGGGAGGAGCCCTGGTGAGGGTGAAATAACACCATGACTGCAGAAGGCCGGCTCCCTAAGCAGCTGGTGGCCTCAGAGCCGCCTGCCCTCTGCCCTGCCCTGGCCACCCTCAGGGGACGGGAAGGGACTACCTGCAGGAGCTCTCCTCGCAGAGATCCCAGCGCGGACTCCTCACGGCGGGCTTAGCAGCTCCAGGGCCCTGCCCGCCGCCTGCAGCCCTGCGCCCACAGGCCCTGCCCGCCTCGTGCCGCCTGAGGCCAGGAGCACTGGAAAGCCAGCACCTTCCAGAAGCACCGGCTCTAACTTCCGGCAGGGGCGGGACTTCCTGTGGAGGCTGGGGCCGGGAGGGGCGGGCGCCCCTGCTGGCGAAGGGCGCAGCCAAAGTGCGTCTCCGCTCAGAGCCGCCCACCCCCTGGCGGTGAGTGTGGAGGTTTCTCAGGGCAAGTCCGGCGCCTGGCCTTTCACAGGCTCATTGGCTCTCAGTGAGGTGACCAGCTTCCCGCTTTGGGCGGGACAGTCCCGATTTCTAACAATTTGTCCCGCGTCCCTTGGCGTTTTACAAAAGTCCCGATTTTTGGAAAGATTCTTTTAAATCTTTTGGACTTTTTTAAAATGCCGCGGGACATGGGACAAATTGTTAAAAATCAGGACTGTCCCACCAAAAGCGGGAGGTCTGGTCACCTTACTCTTAGGGAATATCTACTTTATATCTTAATAATAAAATATGACTTCCAAAACACTGTCTGAAATTCTGGTTTAGTAGTCCAAAGCTGAATTCCAAACGTGTTTCTTTTTTCTGCTGCAAGAGTCCCAGTCACACACATTCCTCTTGTGTGAAAGGAAAGCACCCCTTCCCTGCCATGCAGATGGGTGCCTGTGGGTGGTGAGAGGTGGTCGTACACACAGAAATGAAAAGATAAAGGCACCTGAGCATCAACACCACTGCCATTCCAGCAATGTCTTCAAGGAAAACGGTTATAGTTCACTTTCTCCCTGAACTTTCTCAGGGTGTGTAGTACACAGTAGGTGGACATGTGGGGTGACCAACTTGTCCCACCGCCTGGCTCTTTGGTCTTTGGCCAGAACAACTACTGGGTTTCAGAAGGTTAGAGAAATGGTTGACTGGTATAAAAGTGAAAGAAAGATCTGCTCTTTAATAAAATCTTGTATTCATAGTTTCACACTGTAAGTCATTGCACCATGTGAGAAACGCCAGGACAGAGGCCTGAGGGAAGGTTTATCTTCTAGTAATTTGCAGTGGAAGGACATCTGTGCCATGGTGCTGGCTCAAAGCAGTGGCTCAAAGCGATGGAGATGGCCCTCAGGAGACAGGGGTTGTGCCCTAGACTTGTCAGCACCACACCGGAGTGACTTCTCGGATGTCCCACCACTATGCTGGGGCCCTCAGCATTGGGGGCTCTGTCACTGGCACCTGCCTCATAACATAACTTCCCTCCTGGCAGTCCTCTGGGCGTTACACCCTTTTTTGTTTGCTTCACAACCAGAGCCACACTCCCCCTGGCACATATAGCTCCCCAGTGTCCAGCCCCCTCTATGACCTCATCTCCGGTGGCTCCAGACACTCTGACCTTCTCTGCTTCCTTGTGCACATCGAACAGAGGCTTCTTACAGCCAGCTCCCTTTTGGGGTGGGTTGATGCTCCTCTCAGCTCTTGACCTCTTGGTTGCATCCCAACCTTTGGGTCTCAGTTTATGCGTGCTCTTCTCAGAGTGACTTTTCTGGTCCAAGCAGTTTCATAGACACCCCAGGATTTCCTCACAGGACTCCGTGCTTTTATTTTGTGGCCTTGTCACACTCTGTTCGCATGCTCTACTAGTTTCATGTCTGCTCTACCTTGTAGACTTTGAAGGTGGTGTCTGGCTCTGTTTTATTCCCAGCTGTGCCCTACAATGTAGCAAACGTCAGGCATCACTGAATATGAATCAACTGGATGCAAAGCCCATGGGCTGAATTAGTGAATGAATAAACTGATGATTTAAGAATTATGGTGTCCACAAGAAAAAAATATAACTGTGTGGTCATAATTTACTGTGGTGATCACTTTGCAATATATGCAATATCAAATCATTAAGTTGTACTCCAAATTAATATAATGTTACATATCTAATACATCTCAATTGTTAAAAAAGGAAAAAAGTATGAGGATGTTGATATTATTTAAATTGATAGTACAGAATTAGAATGTTTTATATTCAATTAAAATATTTTATTATATTTTTACATTATAAAAGTAATGTAGAATCACTGCAAAAAATCAAACTAAACAAAAAGATACTAGTATACAAGCAGTTAATAATCCCTCTCCTTCATACTCACCAATATTAATAGTTTTTGTGTGTGGGTATTATTCCAGATTTTTACATAAATATATATATGTGTTTCTTCTTTCATACATATTTGTGCATGTGTACATTTATATACTTGTATAAGCAGTTTTTCTTCTGTAAGTGAAAAATGGGAGGCTATTTTACACATACTTTGTAACTTGCTTTTTCCACTTACTACTTTTTTCTACTTAATAACATATCATGGCCATCTCTCCAGTTCAATACACACACATCTCTTTATTTTTAAGAACTACATAATATTTCATAGCATAGATACCATAGTTCTTCATCTAATTTCCTGTTGATGAAATGGGAGTGGTTTCCAGGGTGTTACCATTACAAATAACTGTACAGTAAATCTCCTTATATAATTTGTGCTTATTCACTAGATTCTCAAAGCATGTGGGGAAAGCATGGGCATTTTTACATAGATTCTGCCAGACTTTTCTAGGAGGGAATTCACACCTCCGGCAGCAATGTGTGACCGAGTCCATTTTCCTCTGTCTCAACTAAGAATAGATGTCTTAGTTTCTAAAACTGTTTTCCAATCTCCGCTTCCTTGTGGATGAGGCTTACAGGGAGTAATCCTCCTTCTGGAGTTTTGAGGCCTAAGAACGAAGAGCGGATCCCCTTCTTTCTGACGGGTTGCACAGAGACCTTGGCTTGAACACTTGGGGATCAGGAGGCGGTGAGGAGTGGGGGGAAGAAGGAAATGGGCTGAGGACATGAACATGGACGTAAAGGCTGTGTTAAAGACTCTGCCTTTGAGTGGCCGTGAGGATACACAACTAGCCAAACGCAGGTCTGGGTCAAGGGGGAGTTTGTGTATGCTGAGCTACTTAAAGAAAACATGTCGTGCTGAAACTGGTGTGGCTCAGTGGATAGAGCATTGGCCTTCAGACTGAAAGGTCATGGATAGAGCATTGGCCTTCAGACCGAAAGGTTGTGGATAGAACATTGGCCTTCAGACCAAAAGGTCATGGATAGAGCGTTGGCCTTCAGACTGAAAGCTCCCAGGTTCGATTCCAGTTGTGGGCACATCCCCAGTAGGGGGTGTGCAAGAGGCAGCTGATCGATGATTCTCTCTTCATCGATGTTTCTAACTCGCTATCCCTCTCTCTTCCTCTCTGTAGAAAATCAATAAAATATATTTTTAAAAAAGAAAAAGAAAATGTGTCGTAATGACCAAATACCTCAGTGTGTCTCTAAAAAGTAAGGGCAGTTCCTCACCTAACTGCAACACCATTGTCACACTCACCAGTTTTCAATGAGTCTTTCATGTCATCTAATAGTCCATCCAAATAAATCCAGAGACACAGAAGCATGGAACAGACTGCGGAATGTCAGAGGGGTGGGAGTGGATGGATGGGTGGGAAGAGATCAGCCAAAGAACTTGTATGCATATATGCTTAACCCATGGACAGACAATAGGGTGGTGGAGGCTGGGGCTGTGGGGCAGGGGCAGGCTATAAAGGGGTCAATGGGAGAAAAAAGGGGATACCTGTAATACTTCCAACAATAAAGATTTAAAAATAATAGCCAGCCTACCTTTATATTTTCAGACTTTTATCTTAATTGAGAGAATAGGTTTAAGGAGCACACCCAAAGCAGGGAAAGCATTGGAGATACAGGAGAGAGGGACTGAGGAAGGGGAGAGTAGGCTGGGGGGAAAGCAGGTGGTGTGTATGTCTCATCCAGCCAGCTCTGCCGCCAGGTTGCCAGCCCCACCCCATCCCTCTCTGTGACTTTGCTGCCCAGGTCTCCCCTCTGGTCCAGGTCCATGTGAGGGGAGAGTGAGGAGAGAGCGCTCCAGGGCCACACACAGAGTAGGGGGAGCCTGGTCACGCTCCTCCAGGAACTACTCCAGGGTGGCCCTTCTCTGCTCCTGGGGCACAGGGACCCCCAGGCCCGGTGTTGGGCCACACCCCTCTTCCGGATGCCTCCTGGTGGAGAGGCCCATGTGGGTGGCGGGTACTCCTGGCGGCTGAGGGTACTGTGTTCTGGGGTGCTGGCATCATGGGGCAGAGTGCTGTGTCCCTGCTGGGCATCAGGTCCTCACTGTGGAAGCTCTCGGGCCTGCGGTGGAGCAGGCCGCCTGGGAGAAACCTGGTGTGAGGGTGAGGGGACACAGAGGGACACACGTCAGCCTCTCACTCTCGCTCACCTGCCTCCGGTGGGCTGTGCTGCCTCCTGCTCACAGAACACAGGGAGCCCTGCTGGGGCACCAGAGCACACTTCTCCCAGCCTGGCTTTGGGGGTGTCAGGACATGCTGGAATTCTCTAGAAGTTCACGCTGGGGTTTAAAAACAAAATAAGGTGGGAGGAAATGCAGAGCTTCTAGAGCTGAGATTAGCAACAGCTGTGAGGCCCCACAGCCCTTGGGACAGTGCAGACAGACCATCTTCTGCACCATTAACAAGCTTACACACCATAAAGGAATCACACTCACCCCATGTCCTCTGACCACGATGGACCGGAACTCCCAGCGCTGTCCCCATCTGGAAGCTGCAGGAACTCAGACTCAGAGGATGGGTGGCTCACACAGGCGCCCAGAGCTGGCCAGAGAGGAGAAGGGATCTGACCTCAAATCCGTGAAAACTCCCAGGCCTGAGCCTGAAACTGCATGATGTGCCCTGTGAGGCCAACCCATCAAGCTTTGAAGAATTGCTAATTGTCTTCTTTAAGTCACACAAATAACACTAAGCCCACAGCGGAGATCCAGGGGCACTGGGAAGTGCCCAGAAGGAGGCTGACATACCTTTCAGGCCGCCAGGTGAGCGGTCACTGGCAGCATCCCTGTGGCTCTCTAAGCTGCCTGGCCGGGACCCTGAGAGGAGGACCACCCTGGACCTAAGGGCCGCTGAACCAGTCTAGCCCAGACTACACCATCCAGTCTGCACAGAGGACAGAGCAGAGCGATTCTGCCACAGCTCGGGCAGCGCCCTCAGAGGGACAGACCCAGGTTCTGGAGATGCTCCAGGAGGGGTCCCGCCTCCCCTGAGTGCCAGGCCCCATGCCGAGTGGGCATGGCTGTGCGGCATGACAGCCTGTGCTTCTGTGTCTGTGAGGTCTGGGCCTGGGGCCAGTGTTGTTAACAGGAAATTTCACACAGAATTCCAGTATAGACCAAACCGGGCGGCTCTGGGAAAGGAAGGGTTGGAGCGGTGGGGAGCCCACCCTTAGGACACATGGAGCTTCTAGAACATGTGGAAACACGCTGCCTAGACCGGGACAGGGCAGTGTGCGCCCACTAGGGCACAATGAAGCCTGAGCCGGCTTCAGGGCCATTTGCCTCCGGGGGAGGAGGGGTGGGTGCTGGGGCCTCAGGAGGAAAGAATGTGCTGGCTTTCCATGGATGTTTGCTGTCCTTCAGCTCCTTCTCCTTTTGTCTCAAGTTGACAGCTGCCCCAAAGGGAAAAGAAATGGACCTCACGGTGACAAGTGTGGGGCAGCCGCCCTGCTGGCTGCGGTGTGCGCCTGCCTGAGGGTGTCTAGGGCAGCCCTCCCTGCCCCCGGGGATCAGAGAGGGAGCACCTGCTGCAGGGAAGGCGGCACCATCCGGCTAGGGCAGGGGGTCCCTCCCAGGCCTGCACACCGCCCCTCCTGTCCACACTCCCAGCACACGCAGTCCCAAGGCCCCACCCCGTGTACCATCAGGGCTTGTCCCACTGCACAGTCACAGCTGGGGACCCGTCCTCCCTGCACACAGCTGAGCTGAACTGCACTGAGAACCGGGACATACTAGGAGCAGCTCTGCTTTCGCCTCACCAAGCAGTCTGCTCTGGACTCACTGGGCACAGGGCACCCAGTTCCCCAGCCCTGGCGCGCTCCCCAAATAGCAGGCCTCAGAAAATGCCTGTCAGCAGCGGGGCGGGGTGAGCCAAAAAGTGCTTGGTTTCTGTGAAGAGCACAGAAGCAGAACAAGCTTCCTCTTTGAGAAGGAAAACCTTGAACAGAAGCATCCACCTTCCCCTTAAATACAGTTCCTCATGTTGTGGACCCCCAACCATAATCACAAACATAGACCGAAATTTCATTAGCTGAGTTGGCTGATTCCCTCTCTGACAGAGAAAAACAGAAGGAAGGAAGGAAGGAAGGAAGGAAGGAAGGAAGGAAGGAAGGAAGGAAGGAAGGAAGGAAGGAAGGAAGGAAAAAAAGATGGGAAAAAGGAGATCCCAGCAGCTGCTTGGGGGTTATTGCAGTCTGCCAGAGCACCTAGCCTTACTATACACAATTAGGCTTCTCCCTAAAGCGGGGTTTGCCCTACCTTTAAACAAATTAAACCACAGAAAGAGGAAAAAAATGCTCTCATGTGTATAACCAGATGGTACAAAGTAGCTTTCACTTCACACAGACTCTCACACTTACTTTATACACCTGACAATCTGAGTTTTCTACCAGATATTTACTCAGAGTTTAAACAGTCCACCCGATTCCTGATTAAGCTCCCTCTTCCACTCACTTGGGTGCACCTGACTGACTGGGGCCCCTACCTTACCAATTCTGTTGGCAGGTCCAGAAGTATCTGTCCACTCTCTCCAAATGCCAGTCGGGTGCTGGGCTGATGTCCAGAGCACTTAGGGTCCGTCCCCTGGTTCAATTCTGATAAATCAGCAGAGCGCGCCTCTCTAAGGCCTGTCTGGCGCCCCCAGACCCCAAACCCGGTCCACTCACCGGAGGCCAAAAAGGCCAAAAAGGTCCACTCACCAGAGGCAAAAAAAGCCAAATATGGGAAATCAAAAGTGATTTCTATATTTCAGGGAACCATTAATGTTACAGAAGACTGGAGAAGAACCAAGCAATGCTTGGAGAGATGGTATTACATATTATTATTATCATTGTTATTATTATTATTATTATTATTATTACATATGGGCCAAGGGAAAACTGTATTTCAAATTCTAGGCCCCAACATGGAGGAACTTTCCCTATTTATATGTTTTTACCTTCTTTGTCTCCCAAATATGGGGTGTTTCCGGTCCCCTTTTTAAGTTCTTAAAGAGCCCTGTGTGCTGTGGCTTTGTGACTTCAACCAAAGGCTTGGCCTGGTGCCAGCACTGATAACTTCATCCGGGGATGATTCATGGCCTCTCTGGAATGGGAGTAGTCTTATTTTCCTTATTATTTAAGCAAACAAGCATTTACAGAAGCCAAAATAGCAGGGTTAAATTTCAAACAGCAGTTTTTATATAAGATGGATGCTTCCACAGGGTGTCAGTTTGCCTGGACGCGGACCGCAGGGCTGGCTGGACTTGCAGAGGACCCTGGGGAAGATGGGCAGCCTTGCTGGCAGCATGGGGTCGGCCAGGGGAACAGCTGCGGACACCAGGCCTTGGATGAGCTTCCTTGTACGATGGTAACCTGTGCTCCTTGCAGTAGGTACATCGTGGCTGGAGGAGGCGCCGCTGTCTAGGACACGGGACTCAGTCGCTGGAAGCCCGCACTTGGTCTGGTTTCCAGCCTGGGGACTGTGGGAACACAGAGTTCTGGCTCTGTGATGCAGCCCTGAGAGACTCGTCCAGGGCCGCATCTGGTTAAGGTGGGTGTTTGGTAACTGGCTCTGGCATCCGATTTGGTCTCCCCTGGCAGAGAGCCTGCCAGTAGGCGGCTCAGGCATAACTGCAGGGGCTACTTTTTCCATCACAAAACTGAAAGGGCAGGGCCAGCTCTCGGTAACTGGACCCTAGCCCTAACCCAACCAATCAGGTCAGCCAAGGTAGTGGCACAAGCCCCCCCATAAAACCCATTGATACGTTAAATTCTTCCTCTCTCCTGCCATGCCGTCCCTGGTATAAATGGGACCGAGTGAGCTCGGACTAGTCCGAAATAAATACAGGCTTTCTGCAATTGCATCGGATTCGGCTCCCTGGTAGTCTTTGGGGTTTATGACACTAAACATTACAAAACATGTTTTCTATTAGACAAGCCTGCAATCTAAATTTCTCTTCCACATGCAAGCATATAAAGTAACCTAGGAACATGATTAGAATGAAACTACAGGCAGGTATGCAATGGGGAGAAGTCCCCCTCCCTTTACACTTTATCCCCTTCCCCTCCCCCCCTCACAGGCAGCCCCCGAGGACAGGCCACCCCCATTCTGCAGGGAAGGGTTTCATTCCTGTGTCAGAACAGAAGAGATCAAACCAAGCAGAGGGCTGCCCCTCGGGCCCCTTCATCTCTGCAGACCTTTCCGTCACCCACGGAGGCCCACTCTGCCCTGGGACGGGCACACCACTGGGTGCACAGGCTGGGGGTTCAGGGTGGGTCTCTCCCAGGCGGCTGCCAGGCTCTGTAAACCCTGCCCAGCATCTCCTTCTGAGGGGGCTGCAGGCTGGCTGCCAGCGCTGAAGAAACTTAAATGATTATATTCCAAAAGGGGGGCGAGGAGGAAGGGGTCCTTCCCTCTGAGCCCACAGGGTCTTTCCAGCCAGGCCAGCTAACCAGAGTGCCCTGAGCTTCCCGGGGCGGTGGTGAAGCTGGGAAAGAACCCTGGGTGTGGCCAGGAGCCAGCAGGACCCTCTCCTGGTGAGAGGACCGGAAGCCCCGCCTGGGGGGGGGGAGGGCTTACAGGCATGTGGGACCAGTGAGATGGGCAGACGTGTGTAGGCGTTTTTTGTAGGGAGAGTGATGTGGAGGGTGTTCACCCAAAACTTACAAACACTTGTCTTTATTTTTTAATATATTTGTAATGATTTAAGAGGAAAAGGGAGAGAAACAACGATGCGAGAGAATCCTTGACCAGCTGCCTCCACTGCCCCTCCGCAGTCCCCCCCTCGCCCCCCCCCCACACACACACACACACGCTGGGGATGGAGCGGGAACTGGCCTGTGCTCTAACCTGAATCCAACTGTGACCTCCTGGTTCATAGGTCTACGCTCCGCCGCTGGGCTGACAGTGGTTTTCTTTGAGTAGCCATTTCACTCTTTACAATGAACATACTTATATTTTACAAAAAGAAAAAGGCCATTTTGGTGACCTACCCTATAGCAGCCATTCCCTAAATCCCCACTTGGAAAAGGGTTAAATAGCTGTCTTATCCCAAAGCCGGCGCAGTTACCACATGATGGCGTTACAAGCATTTCCCTCGCCCCTGCTTTGCCCTCACCTGCCATCTGCCCGCCCCCTGGTGGCAGCCGGGATTAAAGGGGAAGGCCTCCTGCCCCTCCGCCAGCAGGTGGGGGGGGGGGTGCGGGGGAGGGGTGCGGGGGGGGGGGCGGGACAACAGAAGCAAATAGAGAAGAGGCGCCTGTGGCTGGCAGGAGGGGCGCAGGGCCAGGGAGTGGAAGCCATGGGTGGGCGGAGCCGCTGGGCTGCAGAGCCAGTGAAGCTCTAACTGAGGGAACAATGGGGGGCGGGGCGGCAGGGCCCGCCTGCCAGCCTCGCGGGACTCTGAATTGCAAGGCAGGCGGAGCCCCCTGTTTATTTCTCTCCTGTGTGACAAGTGGCCACACGTGAGGGCCTAAGACCACAGCATCTGTGACCCTGCAGCTCTGTGTCCTGAGGCAGGGCTGGTCTGCGCGGAGTCCCTGCCACCCAGAGGCAGCGGCGGTGTGGTTCTCCTGGGGCTCCAGGGAGGAGGGGGGAGGAAAGGGGGGAGGGTGCCGAGGTGGCAAGACTCAAGGACCCTCCCGGGTCCCCCTTCTGTTTTCCTCTCCCACTTAAGAGGCTCATGTAGCCAAAGGCCAGGTACCCGAGCTCACCAGGTGATGGCTCGGGTGCTCGCCACAGGGGCCTTCCTCTCAGCAGGTCGCTGCTTCTGTGGTTTGGACCCCTGACCTCTCCTCCCTAGAGGCCTCCCTTGCACATCAGCTCCAGGCCCAGAAAGGCAGCAAAACCAGACAGGGACGCAGTGGCTGCCTCAGGCCCAGCTGCATGGGTAATGACCCTGCCCCAGCGCTGACCCATCTGTGACAGTCGGCCCCGTCTGCCCAAGAGATAAGGACTCTGGAGACAGACCAGGCCAGGGGAAAAAGTTTTAAAAAATAAAGTCAGTTGTAATTCAGTGCCGGGAGTTCCTTTGGGGTGGGACATGCAGACCTCCCTCCGGATCGGGCTGGGAAATTGGGGTCATAAAAAACCGCAGCATCTTGCACTCCCGTTGGGAGTCAGAACAGACATTCTGTTTGAAGCAAAACAGGCGAGGTTGTGTAAACCACCTAAGGAACAGCTAAAGACGGCCAGTTCTGAGTCCTGAGGGGCCAATCAGGGAGTGACAGACCAACAGTGGGATGGGAGGGGAAAAAGAGGTATAAGAGGAGGAACTGCCCCTCCATCGGGGCTCTTGCCTGGGCATTTGCCGGCTGCTGTGTCAGTCAAGGTTTGAGCCCGGATTCGAATCTGTAATAAACTATTGCATGCTTAATCAAATTGGCTCCGGTGGTTCATCTCTTGGGGACTCACTTCGTAACACCATCCATGGAGGCCAGGACCCTGAAGACCACCCTGAAGCCGGTGAGTGTTCCATTGAGACCCTCCCTGCGGCCTCCCCTCCTCACGCTTCTGGGGTAAGGGCAGAACAGGAAGAACTGACCATTGGAGCCTCAAACATGAAGGAGGGCTGACGGCCAGCAGAGTCTGGGAGGCCAGAGAGCCTGTGCTCACTGCTGCCTGCAGGAGCCTGAGAGCAGTCGTGTGCCTCTCAGCACGCCTGGGACTCTGAGCGGAGCCTCTTGTGTGCAGAGGGCCCAGCGCTGACCCTGCCCTCCAGACAGCGTGCCCTGGGCCTCCTCGCCCGCTCGCTGCACACTTGGTGGCACTGCGACCTCGCTGAGCTGCTGCAAGTCAGTTTGGGCCATTTAACAAGACAACTGCCCTGCCCCGCAAAGGTTCCCCTCCCCTCCCAGCAGCTCCCGGGCCGCCCTGCCGCGAATGTCCCTGGCAGCGGTTCCAACGCTGCAGCTTGAAACAGACAGTGCGACCCGAGGGACCCTCGCGTCCTCATGGTCACACTGTGTCCTGTCAGGCCCGACCCAGGGATTCTGACCGCATCTGCCTGGGTGCCGCCTGGACAGCAGGGACTTTAAAACCGCCCAGTGACCAAAGCACAGCCCCTGCTAAGACACACACACACACACACACACACACACACCAGTCCCGTACCTCCCCTCCCCGCTGTTCCTTTGTGGCTTTTATCTGCTCACTGATACTTTGTGACTCTCTCAATGCTCTCATCCTTGACCCTTTCTTCTGGGCCTTGGCTTGTCCTCTGTGCGGGCTCTCGGCCCCTGGGGCCCCCTTACAGCAGTTTGCAGAGGTTCTGGGGGGTGATGACGTCTTTAGGAGTCTGGGAGGGTGTCAGTTAGACAGGTGGCCATGGCTGGATGCCCCCGGGGTCAGGCAGAACCTCACCGAGGGGCTGGGCGGAGGGCAGGGAGCGGGGGCGGTTGAAGGGCCTGCTGCTGGCTAGCTACCCGCCTGGCTGGGTGGCTATGTGGCTGTCAGATGGCAAACGTATCCCTGGACTTGTCAGAGGCTTTGGGGGCTGGGTCACGGACTTGCTCTGGCCAATGGGCCCTGTTGCTGGGAGGCAGCAGACGCCTCACACCCCTGCAGTGGGCTTGCTCTCCTGGGCTCAGGGCGTCTTTGGCCACCACATGGCAGGGAGCCCTGCAGCTGCCACAGAAGGCGCACGGCCAGGGCACGAGAGCGCGGCTCCCCTGGCCGTCCGCCCAGATGATCACAAAGAGCAGCCACACCGGCCCGAAAGAGGACTGCCCGCTGGGAAAGTGAGGTGTGTGTTAGGGGACTGAGACCAGGGTGGGCAGCAGAGGCTTCTGGAGTCCAGCCCAGATGTCTGGGAATTTCAAGGAAAACTGAGGTCACATTTGTGTGTAAACTCCTATTCTTAAAATGTCCATTATTAGCCAGGTGTCCATAGAGCACTCTGGGCAAACCCGCACCTCTGGGGGCCGCCCTGGGCCTGCAGGTGACTGCTGCCCAGGGGCCTGGCGCGTTTACACCGCCCCTCATGCCAGGCTGCCATGCCAGCTTCCCCTCCACAGCTGCTCCTTCGTGTGCGATGCCCACAGTGCCCACCACAACCTCAGCCCCTGGCAGTCTTTCCTTATGGACGTGGAGGTAGAGGGTAACTCCATTGTCCGGGGCCCCAAGGAGGGGAAGGGGAGGGACCCCTGACTTTGGGTGAGCAGGAGATCACCGTGGAGGTGGCTGGTGGGGGCATTGGACAAGGCGTCCACCCGTTTTGCCAGAGAAGAAAGTCGTGCAGAGAAAGTTGGAAGACAAGCTGGGAGGGACAGAGGGGAGAGTGTGTGCCCTTCATGCTCCATGGTGGTGGTGGGGGGGGGGGGCGGGTTCACACTCTTGAACTTGTGGGCATTCCAGGTAGTTAAGTCCTCTGAAGCTTTGAAGGGGATCGGGGCGGGGACGGGGGAGGTCGGTAGGGGAGCAATGCTGCGCCTGCTCCAGTGCCAGTGCCCAAAGCTGAAGCTTCCATCTTGTATGAAAACTGCTGTTTGAAATTTTAACCCTGCTATTTGGCTCCAGTGGATTTAACCTTCCTCAGACAAGGTCATCAGTGCTGGCGCCGGGCCAGGCCTCTGGTTTAGGTCTCAAGGCCCCAGTACACACTGGCTCTTTAAGAACTTGCAAAAGGGGGCCAGAAACACTCACTATTTGGGAGACAAAGAAGGTAAAATCATATAAATAGGGAGAATTCCTACATGTTGGGGCCCAGAATTTGAGATACATTTTCCCTTGGACCCGCGCGTAATAAATGTAACTCCATCTAAGTCTTGCTTTGTTCTTCTTTGGTTTTCTATAACACAGCTGGAGGAAGGGAGGAAGGGAAGAAGGGAGAGAGGGAGCAGGTAGAGAGGCAATCAGAGGGGCCGTGTTTGTAGCGACAGAGGGAAAAACTGACCTGGGACAAAATTTAACTTAAAATGATGGTAACTTCTCTTTAAGTTATGGCTAAGTATGCTCATTTTCTTATATGCGTAAAGAAAACATATTGGCATTTTTCAAAGCATTCTATCAAGGATTATGAGTTTGGACAGACAATAGTGCAGATGCTGCTATTTGGACAGACAATAGTGCAAATGCACAAAGTGGGAAGGGGAATCTGGGGGGGCTCAGTGGTTAGAGGGTCAGCCCATTCCCCGGAGTTCAATTACTAGTCAAGGGCACTTATGACCTGGGTTGTAGGTTTGATCCTTGGCCCCAGTTGGGGCACCTGTAGGAGGCAATTAATCTATATGTCTCGTTCACATCTCTCTCTCCCCCCTCTCTCTCCCGCTTTATCTCTCCCTCCCCCCATTTCCCCTTTCACTCTATCTAAAAGCAATAGAAAAAATATCTCAGGTGGGGATTAAAAAAAAGGTTGCAAGTGTGGGAGGAGAAAACACAAAAAAGCAAGTACTTATTTTATGCTTCAGCTAGGGGCCCAGTGCATGAATTCGTGCACCTTGAAAGGAACTGTGGGCCGAGAGGCTGCAATGAGCACAGGGGTGGGTCTTGGCCCATCCTCCCATCACCTTTTGGCTCCCGGTCTCCTGTCTGCCAGCAGCCCTGCTGCCACAGGTCCCATGGGCTAATGGCACAGGCTGTGCTCGCAGCTGCTGACAATGTGGAGTGATTGGGATTGGAGCCAGCAGTGGGTGCAAGTGGGGCTGGTGCTGATTGCCCCTTAGGAGCAGGGGGAGGTGGAGAAACCCGCAGGGGTGATTGGAGCCAGCAGCTGCTGCTCACACCCGCTGATGGCACCAAGCGAATTTTCAGTAACCACCAGAGGCTCGCCCTGATGACAGCGACCAGTGCCCCACCTTGGTTTGGTGCCCAGGCTCACCTGCACCACCATACTACTACAGCCAACCATGTTCCGCACTCTGCTGCCTGCTGTTGGCACCTGCCATGTTCTGAAAGTGCCCCCTAGTGGTTTGCACACATCATAGCAACTGGTTGTTCCACCATTCAGACCATTTCCATATTAGTCTTTCGTAATATAGGATAGTGAGTTTTATTGATAAAACAAAGTCCATATAGGGTGGAGCAAAATTAGGTTTATAGAGGTGACCATGCTAAATAGTTTATTTTCATGTTATTATTTATTAATTATTGTATAATTTTCCAGATGGGCAGCTGTGAACCTGCTTTTGCCCAACCCTGAACGTCACTGTGAAGTGCGAGGCCTAGCAGGATGGCCCATTTCCATGCACTGTGACGCTATTCTCCCATGGCTCCCGCCAGCAGCATCTGCTCCTGGGGGTGCAGGAAAAAGAAAAGAAAAACTTTCCTCTTTGTGATTTTTTCTCTAACAACTTCCTGACCGCAGTGCTAGCTCCAGTCATCATGTTGCAGATTCCATCCAGCATGCCTGTGGCTGCAACTTACGCCTTTTGGCCCCTTTCTCCAGTTCTCCCTCCCCACCGCGGATCACCAGTCTGATCTCTGTCTGAAAGTTTGGTTGAGGTTTTTTGTGGTTGCTTTTTTATTTTATTCATTCATTTATTTATTCATTTGCTTAAGAATCCACTTATATGTGAGATCATGTGGTATTTGTCTTTGTCTGATTCATTTCACTTGGTATAACGCCTTATGCTTCATCCATGTTGTCACAAGCGTAGGACTCTCTCTTGTGAAGGCTGAGTCCCATCTGTTGTGCGTATGTGTGTCACCACGTCCTTGTCCCTGCCCTGGCTGATGGACACTTGGTAACCAGCAGGGTGCAGACTCCTTTAGAACCAATCCCCTTTGCCTTTGGGTGTGCTCCCAGAGGCAGAATTGCTCGGTCAAGTGGCAGTTCTGCTGTTGATTTTTTGAGGATTTTACACACAGCTTCACACAGTGGCTGCACCAACGTCCTTTCCCACCAGCAGTGCCTGTCCAGGGCATGTCCGCCCAGCTCGCTCTGTTCCACCTGCTGCTGCTCCTGCTGCTGTCAGGCACCTGCACAGCCCTCGCTGTACCTGTCTCTCACTTTTGCTGTGAACATAAAACTGCTTGGGAAAAAGTCTTAAAAAGTAAGAGCCCTAGGTTTTCTGGTGAGTGTTTTCACATAGGCAACATTTCTGGAAAAGAGTATCAATGCTAAGCAAGAAATGCCTCAAGAGTGTTACTACTTGTCTTTTTTGTGGGTCAGAACTATTTTACTGCCTTTTTGAAAATATAGAGATTTGACCCTTGTTTTTGTGTATCTTCTCTACGCAGTTTTGTTCTCTATTTCATGAACTGCTCCTTTAGTCGCTATTTCTCCCTTCCTACACTCCTCGTTCAGTTTACTTCCTTCACAGTGTCTTGGTTATGGACTTCATTCCAGTCTTCTGTCCCCTCGCACGTGCACTTTAAATTGCCTTCCGAACACTATTTTGGCTGATTCACAACTTTGAATTGTGGAGCTTTACCACATCATCCAATTTCACAGGTGGTCGGATTTTTGTAACAACTTGTTTTTATTTTCAGTTGTAGTAAAAACCACCTGACATACAGGAACCACATAACCGGCCCCAGTGTGTGTGACAGGGAGAAGCACAGTCTCCTGGGGGCACAGACTCCCAGGGCTGGTGCGTTCAACAATCTCTTTCCCCCCCTCTCCCTCCCCGGGAAACCCTCATTTACTGTGTGTGTGAGTTTGACAGTTTAGGTGCCTGGTTGTAGCTGTAGAACAGAAGGGATTCTACCCGCCCCCAAGGTGGAAATCAGGGGGACCGGGCGGCCCTGGGAGCTGCGGCCTCGCAGCCTTCCCCACAGGCGCCTGAGGGGTAGATTCTTTGATTCCAGGCCCTGCTGGTGCGGGGAGGTGCGGGGAGGTGCGGGGAGGTGCGGGGAGGGCAGCGGGGCCCAAGACCAATTCCGAGACCCAGGAGGGCTCAGCAAAGCACAGGAAGCGCATTAAGGAGCTGGGCAGCGGGGAACCGGCCCTGGGAGGGGAGATCCCGTCCAGGTGGGGGAGGGGGTTTCATTGAACTGTGGGGGAGGGGGTGGTCAGTGGTTCCCAGCCGGAGCTGCAGCAGGCTCACGCCCCTCCTCTCCAGCTAGGGGTGTGCGTGGTGTGTGGGTGCATTGACTTTTGTGCTGACCTTATTGGTCAGTTCCCAGAGTTGCCATGGTGATTCAGGGGCGGGGTTTGTCTCAGCAACAGGAAGGCAGATGGGGCAGGCTCACCCCCGCCTCACCCCCAGCTAGAGATGGGGTGCAGCCCAGTGGAGCTCTGAGTAAAGTGCCAGAAGGGGACTGGAAACTTCCTCCCGAAGGCTGATGCTCACTGAGGAGCATCCCCCTGAGAGGTCCGTCTGTCCCTTGTGAGTGGAGTCACGTTATTCGTCCTTGTGTCTGCTCCTTTCATCAAGGTCCCCACGCACCCCGCCCGGCTGCCTTAAGGCTGAGCACCGGCCGTCCTGTGCGCCCCACGCTGCTGTCCACTCGCCCATCCCGGACGCTCCTGTCCTTCCATCTTTTGTTGTGAAAAACGCCACAGTGAACATGGGTTTGCAAATATCTGTTTGAGGTGCGTGTTTTAATCCCTTGACCCGGAAATGAGGCCTCGGAGCCCTGAGGTAGTTGCATGGGAAGCACTGTGAGGGGCTCAGGCAGGTTGCTCTGGAGCTGTGTGAGTCCACCTCGACGCTCTGGCCAGCACTGGGTAAGTCATGGGCACCCAATGGGTGTGCGGGGGTGTCTCATTTGGTTTTATTTTGCATTTTTCAGGTGACTAGTGATGCTGAGCATCTTTCCAGCTTTGAAATAGTTTCATTTGGGGGCTAGGAAAATGAAATCCTAGAAATCATTGCCTAATTAAATCTCATTAAGCCTTTTTGAAATATACTGGGAACCATACTGTAGTAAAAACTGCTGTTTGAATTTTAACCCTTCTAGTTTGGCTCTTGCACCTGATTAAACACGGGGGGAGGGAGGGGGAGCTATTTACCTTAGCTTTCAGGTGGAGACTTGGAGGCTAAGGCAATTTTCCCATGCCTGGGACCAGGAGCACAGGAGAGTAATTCCCACTAACTCAGTAACCTTCAGAGATAGAAACTGTAGATAACCTCTGAGCTCTGCTTCTGTGTTATAGGCTATTGCAGGATAGGGCCACATTCCAATGTCCAGCAGGATGTGACTAGCAACGACCCTGCGGGCTGACCCCAGTCTTTAAAATGTAGTCTTTAGGATTTAGAATTTAGAACAAAGGAAAATTCCTGTGGTTTGAACCTTTAAAAGGAACTGCCTACCCCTGAAACGGTGCAGTCGGGTGGAGACCACCTACTTGTGGTGCTCTCGCGTCTGACCTGGCCAACTAATTCAATACATCTTTGCCTGCTTTTTAATCAGTCATCAGCCTCCGGTGGTCTTATTCTGAACCCAGGGTTCGCCCCATTCCATAGGTTGTCTTTTAATTCTGTTGATAGCCGTCTTTGAAATAGTTTCATTTTCCTAGCCCCTGATTTGGGGGCTAGGAAAATGAAATCCTAGAAATCATTGCCTAATTAAATCTCATTAAGCCTTTTCTCTATATTTTCTTCTTGGATATATATACATACATACACATATACATATATATGTGTGTAGTACATATATATAAATGTATATGATATATTTGTCTTATGCTTAGGTCTTTTATTAATTTTTAAAAAAATATATTTTATTGATATTTTACAGAGAGGAAAGGAGAGAGACAGAGAGCTAGAAACGTCGAAGAGAGAGAAACATCGACCAGTTGCCTCTTCCACACCCCCCACCCAGAGATGTGCCTGCAATCAATGTACATGCCCATGACCAGAATCGAACCTGGGATCCTTCAGTCCACAGATCGACGCTCTACCACTGAGGCAAACCAGTTTCGGCTAATATTTTTAAAATATATTATTTTTATTGATTTCAGAGAGAAAAGGAGAGGGGGAGAGAGATAGAAACTGTAATGCCCAAGTGTCATTAACCCCAAAGACTACTAAGGAGCCGAATCCGATGCAACTAATTGCAGAAAGCCTGTATTTATTTCGGACTAGTCCAAGCTAGGTCCCACTTACACCTGAGAGATGGCATGGCCAGAGAGAGAAAGATTTAACATATCAATGGGTTTTATAGGGAGTAGTGCCACTACCTTGGCTGACCAGATTGGTTGGGTTAGTGCTAGGGTCCAGTTACCAGGAGCTGGCCCCACCCCGCCCTCTCACCCCGCCCCACCCTCTCACCCCACCCCGCCCTCTCACCCTGCCCTGCCCCCTCACCCCGCCCTGCCCTCTCATTTTCCCCCTTGTCATGAGACTTAACAGGCCCAATCATGGGACCATTTGCACTTCTGAAGGATGCATAAAGTCCCTCCTTCCAGGTGCCCTGATCTGACATTTAGGGGGGGTCCACCGGATGTGTTCAGTGGAGACACAAGACCACACAGCGGGGTGCGGAGCGTCCAGGGTAGAATTGAGTCTCCCCCCACCTCCCGAACCAGTGTGTGGAGTGTGGGGCTCCTTCAGCCTGAGCGGCCGCAAACAGAATTTCCAGTATCAGGCAGGTTGAGTACGCCATAACTTGAGCTTGAGGGGGTTGTCTTGATCTCAGTCGATGCTCCATTGGTTGGCAAAGTCTTCCCGGATCGCAGAGGAGTCAGCTGGCCGAACATGGGTGTGGTGGACCCAGGTCGCAATGCTGTCCACTTTGAGGGCGGTAGGCGTCATCAGCACCACGAAGTACGGTTCAAGCGTCTCCCGGCGGTGTCTTTTGACAAAGACCCAGTCTCCCTGCCGGTACTGGTGGGGCTTCGGGATCAGGCCAGCCTTGTAGATGGCCTGTAGGCGTGGCCAGATGTCCTCATGCACCCTCTGGAGCCTTCTTAAAGAAAAAGATATTTCTTGGTTGTCAAATTCAATTAGCAGTTCTGCCTTAAGATTGGGAATGAAAGGCGGGGGTCTACCAAACATAATTTCATAGGGAGTGAAGCCTAGTGTATAGGGTGAGTTCCTCACCCGGTAAAGAGCATAGTGAAAGAGAGCCACCCAGTCCCCGCCAGTCTCCATGGTTAGTTTAGAAAGGGTCTCTTTTAATGTTCTGTTCATTCTTTCTACCTGTCCTGAGCTCTGGGGCCTATACGCACCATGTAATTTCAAATTTTCCCCTATAGCCTTGGATACTGCCTGTGTTACCTGTGAGATGAAAGCCGGGCCATTGTCCGATCCTGTCATAGCTGGGAAACCGTACCTGGGTAGAATGTCCTCCAGTAGCTTCTTAGCAACCATCTGGGCTGCTTCATGCTTAGTTGGGTATGCTTCTGCCCATCCAGAAAAGGTGTCTACAAAAACTAGAAGGTATTTATAGCCATACTTTCCCGGCTTTACCTCAGTGAAGTCAACCTCCCAGTGCACCCCGGGCTTTGTTCCTCTGAGCCGGGTTCCTTTTCCTCTTGACCCGGCCCTTGCATTTGTAAGCTGGCAAGCTTTACAGGCTGATGCAATTTGATCTATTCTGGCGTCCAGCTGGTGAATTTTGATCTTAGCATGCCAGACCAAATCCTTTAGTTTCCGGGACCCTAGGTGAGTCGATTGGTGTATGTGTTTCAACGTCGGGATCCCAAGCTGGTCTGGTAGCAGGAGCTTTCCGCCTGGAGCATACCACCAGCCTCTGACTTCCTTGTTCGTGGGGTGGCTTTTGATTCGCTGTAATTCTTCCTGGGAGTATCTGGGCTGATCCGGCAGAACTGGGTTCCCTGGGTCTGGCAATTGCAGGGCCACGGCAGGAACTGCAGTGAGGGCTACTTTTTGGCCACCTGATCAGCCTTCTGTTTGCCCCTGGCTACAGGATTGTTGGCTTTCTGGTATCCTGGGGAGTGGATGATGGCTAACTTGGCTGGAAGCCATAAGGCATCTAGCAAATCGAGTATTTCTTGTTTATTTTTTATAGTCTTTCCTTCTGCAGTCAACAGCCCTCTCTCCTGATAGATAGCCCCATGGATGTGAGCTGTGGCAAATGCGTATTGGCTATCTGTAAAGACATTGAGTCGTTTCCTGGACCTAGTGTCAATGCCTTTGTCAGAGCAATGAGTTCTGCACGATGGGCTGACGTTCCAGATGGCAGAGCCTCTGCCCATAAGGTGTCAGTCTCAGTTACTACTGCCGCGCCCGAGTACCTGTGCCAGTTTCTCATGAAGCTGCTTCCGCCGGTGAACCATGTGGCCTCTGCATCTGAGAGGGGCTGGTCCGTCAGGTCCTTCTGGAGTCCATGCACCTGTTCCAAGATCTCGGCGCAGTCATGTAGCGGGGCATCTAGGTCGGGGTCAGGCAGGAGAGTTGCGGGGTTGAGGGCTGCACTGGGGTGGAACCGCACTCTGGGAGGGTTTAGGAGGAGGCACTGGTAGTGAGTCATGCGTGCATTACTCATCCATCTATCAGGTGGCTGTTTTAGAACTACCTCAACCACATGGGGGGTTGTAATCCAGATTTCTTCCCCTAGAGTTAGCTTGTCAGCATGCTTCACTAGGAGTTCTGTTGCCGCAATAATCCTCAAGCACGGTGGCCAGCCGGCAGCCACTGGGTCTAGTTTCTTAGACAATAAGCTACTGGACGGCTCCAGGGGCCCAAGGCTTGAGTTAAAACCCCCTTCGCTACCCCTTTGCGCTCATCTACAAAGAGGTGAAAGGACTTGTAATGTCTGGCAGTCCCAGAGCTGGGGCATGTAAGAGGGCCTTTTTAAACTGATTAAAGGCAGCCTCCTCTTTCTCTGTCCATTCAAATGTCTTCCCCTCTCTGGTAGCTTCATACAGGGGCCTGGCAATCTCAGCAAAACCCAGAATCCAGAGACAGCAGTAGCCGGCCGACCCTAAGAATTCTCTCACTTCTCTTTGAGAGGTGGGTGTGGGGATCTTTAGGACAGTTTCCTTTCTGGCATCTGACAATCGCCGCTGTCCGCCCTCCAAGATGTACCCCAGATAACTTACCCTCTCTCTGCATATCTGGGCCTTCTTCTCATATGCCCGATACACCAAGGCCCCCAGGGTGACCAGCAAATCCCGGGTTCCTTGTTCACAGTGCTCAGCCGTGTAGGCAGCAATCAGGATGTCATCTACGTACTGTAGGAGGGTGAGGCCAGGGTGCTCCCTTCTGTACTCACCCAGGTCTTCGTGTAGTGCCTCATTAAAGATGGTCGGCAAATTCTTGAACCCCTGAGGCAGTTGTGCCCAGGTGAATTGTCCGCTGTAGCCCTCTTCTGGATCATGCCACTTGAAGGCAAACAAGGGTTGGCTCCTGGATTCTAGCGGCAGACTGAAGAAGGCGTCCTTTAAGTCTAATACAGTATACCAGATTCTGGTGGGCACCAGGGAGCTCAAGAGAGTGTATGGATTGGGGACAGTTGCGTGTATGTCCATGACTCTTTCATTTACTTCCCGGAGGTCTTGCAGCGGTCGGTAGTCATTTGTGTGAGGCTTCTTGACCGGCAGTAGGGGGTGTTCCAGGCAGATTGGCAGGGAACCAGCACCCCTACACTCCGCAGTCTCTGCATGTGTAGCAGAATTCCCTCCCGGGCCTCCTGAGACATGGCGTACTGTTTGATCCTTACCGGACCTTCTCCTGACTTTAGCTCCACTAGGACTGGGGTCCTGTGAGCAGCTAGTCCTACCCTCCTGTCTCTGCCCAGGCTGTGGGGAATTCTCATAGCCATCTATCCATGTTATCCCCCTTTGGGAGCCCCTCCTGGTGGAGGCGGTACTCATCCTCTAGCCTCAGAGTCAGAACGTGGATGGGGTGGCCCTCGCCATCGGTGGCCTGAGGCCCCCCTTGTCAGAAAGTTATCTGAGCTCCAATCTTGGTCAGTAAGTCCTGTCCTAACAGTGGGTAGGGGCATTCTGGTATTACCATGAAGGAGTGGGTTACCCGGCCCATCCCTAAATCCACTGTTCTCCGGGTAGTCCATGAATACTGGTTCATACCAGTTGCCGCTTGCACCCAGGACTTTTTGCTAGTTAGTTTTCCTGTAGAGTGCAGAGGACCGAATGCTGCGCTCCGATGTCAACAAGGAAGTCCACAGGGGTCCCCTCCACTCTAAGAGTTACCCTGGGCTCGGGGAGAGGGTCCGAACCCTGACTCCCCTAATCACTTAGTTCATCAAGCCCCAAAGCCTTTACTCAGTCTGTCTTGTTCCCCTTCCCACTGCCTCTCTTCGGATAATCTTGAGCCCAATGCCCTATCTTCTTGCAGTATGTACATTGGTCCTTCTGCAGTCTCCGCCTCCCTTTCCCAGAGGTCTCCTTACCCTTCTTTCGATCGTTTGCAAGCTGTCGGAGGCGGAGGTCCCGTTTCTCAGGGGAGTCCGTAGTGGTGGCCCACAGCAACCCAGCCAGGTCTCGGGTCTGCCTGCGAGCCTGTTTATCTTCAGGGGGCTCCCAGTTATTGTATACCTTTTCAGCCATCACCAACAAGTCCTGCAGACTCTTCTCTCCCAGTTATCTATTTTTTGCAGTTTTCTCCTAATATCTGCAGCAGACTGGTTTACAAAGGCTACAATAACAGCCGCCTTACTCTCGGGAGCCTCTGGATCGTTGGGGGTATAGGTGCGGAATGCCTTCATGATACGATCTAAAAAGGCTGCTGGAGATTCACCTTTCTCCTGCTGTACACTCCCTACCTTAGCCAAATTAGTCGGCTTTCCGGCAGCTGCCTGGAGACCCCCCATTAGAGCCTGGCGGTAGACCCGGAGCCTGTCCTTACCTTCTGCTGTGTTGAAATCCCATTCAGGCCTAGTCAGAGGAAAAGAGGTATCTATCTGAGCCTGGTTGGTGGTAGGATTCCCATTTATGCCTGGAACCAGCTTCTGGGCCTCATTAGGGATCCTCTCCCTCTCCTCGGTGGTGAACAGGACTTGCAAGAGCTGCTGGCAGTCATCCCAGGTGAGCTGATGGGTAAAAATGATAGAATCCAACAGATTAATAAGTCTCGCTGGCTTCTCAGAAAACTCAGGATTTTGAGCTTTCCAATTATAGAGGTCACTAGTGGTGAAAGGCCAGTAATGATGGTGCTGATCGCCCCTCTCATCTGGGGGACCAGCGGCTCGCAGGGGTAAAGTCTTAACAGTGGAGTCGGCAACGAAGGTGGATTGTTCCCTCTGGGCTCTTTGTCTGGTATATGGTGGGCTTCGTGCTCTCCTCGTGGTGTCTGCTTCCCTTAATAGGGGAGGGTAAGGTTTCTCCTCTGTCATCCTAGGGAACTGATATGGGGGAGGAAAAATTAATTCTTCTTCAGTTCCCCCCTGCAAGACAGAGTAGGGGGGAGCTGATGGCAGGGTGATTTTCTTCTCCTCTGTCCTTTCCGTTCCCTGTAAGGCAAAGGTAGGTTCTGGCTCTGAGGGGCGTGGAGCCACGAAGGGTTTAAGCCAAAAGAGTGGGTTCTCCACAAGGTTCTGCCACATTATAATGTATGGGAGTTGATCAGGGTAACCTGTCTTGGGTTGAGAGATGACACTCCAAACCTGGCGAATGGTAGGGAGATCGAATGTTCCCTCTGGTGGCCATCTGACATTGAAAGTTGGCCACTCACTTGAACAACAAGTCTGCCATTTGTTCTTCCAGACCTCCATACTAAAATCATTAGCTCTTGCCGGGACCGGTTTGGCTCTGTGGATGGAGCGTCGGCCTGCGGACTCGAGGGTCCCAGGTTCAATTCTGGGCAGGGGCATGTACCTTGGTTGCGGGCACATCACCAGTATGGGATGTGCAAGAGGCGGCTGATCGATGATTCTCTCTCATCGATGTTTCTGACTCTCTTTCCCTCTCTCTTCCTCTCTGTGAAAAATCAATAAAATATATTTTTTTTAAAAAGAAATAAAATCATTAGCTCTTTCCTCTACTTACTGAAAATGATTAATCACAATGCTCAAAGGAGTAATCTGAGTTTGTCCCATAACATCCATACAGTAAGTCCATAAAATAACACATAAAATTACAACAGCCATGAGAAGAATTCCCCACATCAACATTTTCAGTATTATAACGATTCAATACATTCAGATTTAAGTTTTTATAGCAAATTTACAAACAAGAGCAAACTGAAACCATTCCCTTATTTATACAAACAAACAAAGAACACAGGAACAGACAGGGGGGCCTCCAAGAATAGTCTTCCAACTCCGTGGAAGTGGCGCCTAAAACAAAACGACGGCCTCACACCGACTACCTCGTCCTGAGAGGGAATTCTATGTCCCTCCTAAAGGAGGATCAAAACGTCTTTTGCTCTCTCCGGCCCATGGCCTTCAATAGCGCGTCCGTTAGACCTTTCGGGCACTTCCCACAGGGATCCCTTCACACACTTCTATCGTGGCCAGACAGGCTCTCCAGATCAGTGTTCCTCAGAGTCTTGGAGATCCCAGACAAGCCCCCATATGTAATGCCCAAGTGTCATAAACCCCAAAATCTACCAGGGAGCTGAATCCAATGCAATTGCAGAAAGCTTGTATTTATTTCGGACTAGTCCAAGCTCGGTCCCACTTACACCGGAGAGACGGAGAGAGAAAGAATTTAACATATCAATGGGTTTTATAGGGGGGTGGTGCCACTACCTTGGCTGACCTGATTGGTTGGGTTAGGGCTAGGGTCCAGTTACCAGGAGCTGGCCCCGCCCCACCGTGCCCTCTCACCCTGCCCTGCCCTCTCAGAAACATCAATGATGGGAGAGAATCGTTGATCAGCTGCCTCCTGCACATTTCCTCTTGGGGATCAAGCCCACACCCAGGGATGTGCCCTGACCTGGAATCAAACCATGACTTCCTGGTTCATAGGTCAACGCTCAACCCCTGAGCCCTGCCGGCCGGCCTTTTATTCGTTTTGTGGTAATTTTTATAAACGCCTATGAGAGTCCGACTTCATGCTGGTCTACCTGGATGTGCCCTCCCCCCCTGCCCTGCGAGGGAGACACTCTCCTTCCCATTATAGAATCTCAGGGTCTGTTCAAGGCCATTTGCCAGGTGCATGAGGGCTATTTCTGGGCTCTGTTTTCTCCATTGGTTCATATGTCTGTCTTTCTGCCAGTGCCACACTGCTTTGATTACTGTAGCTAATAACATGTTTTTATTTCTTTATTTTTCCATTGATTCTTAGGGAGAATCGAAGAGAGAGGGAAATACAGAAATATCAATGTGAGAGAAACAAATGAATTGGTTGCTTCCTGCATATGCCCTGACAGTGGCTGGGGCTGGGGAGGAACCTGCAATAGAAGTAGGTGCCCTTGACCAGAATCAAACCCGGGACCTGTGGTCTGTAGGCAGACACTCTATCCACTGAGCTAAACCTATAATGTGTCTTTAAATGAAAAAATATGAGACCCATAAACTTGTTCTTTTTTATCAAGATTATCTTGCTATTCAGGGTCCCTAGAGATTCATGAGTTTTTCCATTTCAGCAAAAATGTCATTGAGATTTTCATGGCAATTATATCATCTCTGTAGATTGCTCTGAGTAACAGTATTAAGAATTCCAATCCATGAACATGATGTGTTTCCACTTATTTATACCTTTTTCATTTTTTTTCAACCATGTTCTATTGTTTTTATTTTAAAGTCTCATTTCCTTAGTTAAGTTTACCCCTAACTGCTATTTCTTGATACTATTGTCAGTGGGATTGATTTCCCAGTTTCCTTTCAGGTTGTTCATTATTGATATATAAGAAATGCAACTGATATTTCTGTGTTGAGTTTTAACTTGTGACTTTGCTGAATTTATTTATGTTCTAATTTTTTTTAAGTAAAATTTTTATTGTTTTCTACAAATAAGATTATATCATCTCCAAAGCAGAGGCAAGTTTACTTCTTCATTTCCAATTTGGATGCCTGTTACTTCTTTTCATTTTTTTCTTAATTGTTCTGGCCAGAACTTGCAGTACTATGTTGACTAGAAAAGTAGAAATAAGGCATGTTTACCTTGTTCCTGACATTAGACTAAAGTCTTTGTGTTGAAGTAGTTTCCTTTTATTCCTAATTTATTGAGTATTATTATATTAAATTGGTGTTTACTTTTGTCAAATTGTTTTACATCAATTGAGATGATTATGTGTGTTTTCCCCTTTTTGCTATTAATGTGGTGTGTTACATTGATTTGCATATGTTGAATCATCCTTGTATTCTAGGAATTAAGACCCACTTGGTTATCATATATCTGTGTGTGTATGTACACATATGTACACACATATTCCTTTTATTCCTAAAACCCAGGTACGTGCCTTTGACCAAATTGAACCTGTTAATGTGGTGTGTTACGTTGATTTGCATATGTTGAGTCATCCATGTATTCTAGGGATAAAACCCACTTGGTTATCATATGTGTGTGTGTGTGTTGTGTGCACACACACATATATACATATTCCTTTTATTCCTACAACCCTGATATGTGCCCTTTACCAGAACTGAACCTGGAACCTTTTGGTCCTCAGGCAGACGTTCTATCCACTTAGACAAACCGGCTAGGGCTCTTTTTTATCTTAGTCCTTCTAGCTAAAGATTTGTTACGTTTGAGAATCTTTTTTAAAAAATTTGATTTCATTGATTTTTCTGTATTTTTTTTCTGTTTTATTTATTTGTAATTTTTATTGGTTCTTCTCTCTGCTAGTGTTATATGTCGTTTGTTCTTTTTTTAGTTCCTTAAGTTGTTAAGTTTTAGATTTGAGATGCTTCTTATTTTTAATATAGAAGAAGCATCTGGAGTTAGGAACTTTCTTTGCACCATTTTGTTGCCTCCCCTAAGTTTTGGTACTTTGCATTTTCATTTTCATTAATTTCTAAGTATTTTCTAATTTCTCTGTGATTTCTTCATTGATCATTTGTTTAATAATTGTATTATTTAATTTCTAGAAGTTTTTCATTTACATTCTGTTATTGTCTTCTAATATTCTATTGTAGTCAGACGGCATCCTTTGTATTTATCCATATTTAAAATCTTTTGAGGCTTAAAGTGTGGTATAACATATTATCTACCCTGGAGATGTCCCATGTGCACTGGAGAATATGTGTGTACTGTTGTTGGATAGAGTGCACAGTAAAGGGTATTTGTTTGCTAAATCAGTTGTTTTTTGTGTTAATTCTTCTATTTTTTTACTTACTGGTATCTTCTGCCTGGTTGTTGTTTTCATTATTGCAATAACCAATTATTATTGCAGAACTGTTTGTTTCTCCCATTAATTTTGTTAGTTTTTGCTTCATATATTTTGACAGTCTGTTATTAGCTGAGTAAATATTTACAATTATTATTATACTAGTAGCCCGGTGAATGAAATTCATGCGGGGGGGGGCGGGGGGTCTTTCAGCCTGGCCTACACTCTCTTCAATCTGGGACCCTCTTGGAGGATGTCCAACAGCCCGATTGATCAGGCCTAAACTAGCAGTTGGACTACCCTCTTGTAATCCAGGACCACTGGGTCCTAATTGCTCACCTGCCTGCCTGATTGCCCCTAACCACTCTGCCCCCAACTACCCCCAGCCAGCCTGCTCACCTCCAACTTTTCCCCGTGCCAGCCTTCTCACCCTCAACTGCCCCCCATTGCTGGCCTTATTGCCCACAACATCCCTGCCCGCCTGATCACCCTCAACTGCCCTCCTCTCCTGTCCTGATCACCCCTAACCACCTCTGCCTTGGTGCCACCACCATGGCTTTATCTGAAGGGCTCCCGGAAGGTCTACCAGTCTAATTAGCATATTACCCTTTTATTAGTATAGATTCTTGTTATAATAGCAGATAACTTGCTAATCTTTAATAATAAAAGTGTAATATGCAAATCAACTAAAAAGCAGAATGACCGTCCAGATGACCACACTATGACACCCACTGGCGCCAGGTCATCCAAGGATGGTGCAATGCAATTGGTCTAGGATCTGCCATTGCCCCATGATCACACCACAGAGGGAGGACCAGGCCACCGGCCCGGTGGGGTGATCAATGCGGGAGGCTCCATGATTGCCTCAAAGAGAGATGCCCAGGCCACTGACCAGTGGGCTGGGGCGGGTAGGTGAGGCCTCCCTCTGCAGGGTGAGGTCGATCAGCCACAGCCTAGCTGATGGCTGCGAGTGCAGCAGCAGTGGCGGGAGTCTCTCTTATCTCTTCAGCAGCACTAAGGATGTCTGACTGCCTGAGGGGGGGGGGGGCGTGCTAAGCTGGGATGTGGACATCCCCTGAGGGATCCTGGGCTGCCAGAGGGATGTCTGAGTGCCAGTGTAGGCCTGCTCTCTGGAACCAGCAGGTGGACATCTCCTGAAACTGTGAGATGGTGCAGGCTGGGCTGAGGGGAACCCCCTCTTCCCTCCAGGAGTGCATGAGTTTTCATGCTTTGGGCCTCTAGTGAAGGCTATAAAACATATTGAGAGAGAGAGACCACATTGACACCACTTTTATTATATTGCTATAATTGTACCATTTTATTATTCACTAGAGGCCGGGTGCACAAAATTTGTGCACAGGCCGAGCGGAGGAGATGTCCCTCAGCTCAGCTTGCACGCTCTCCAATCTGGGACCCCTTGAGGGATGTCCAACTGCTTGTTTAGGCCCTATCCCAGTGCTGGGATTGAGCCAAAATGGTCAGTCAGACAACTCTCTCACAATCCAGGACTGCTGGCTCCCTACTGCTCACCTACCTTTCTTCCTGATTGTCCCTAACCACTTCTGCCCACCAACCTGATCACTCCCTAAGCACACCCCTTCCTGCCTGATTGATGTCTAACTGCTCCCCTGCCGGCCTGTTTGCCCCTAATTGCTCTCCCCAACAAGTCTGGTCACCTCTAACTGCTGTCGCCTGCAGGCCTAGTTCACCCAAAACTGCTCTCCCCTGCAGACCTGGGTTTCCCCCAACTACCCTTCCCTGCAGGCCTGGCACGCCCCCCTCCCAACTGCCCTTCCCTGCAGTCCCAGTCACCCCCAACTTTTCTCCTCTGCCAGCCTGGTCACCCCTAACTGCCCTCCCCTGCAGGCTTAATTGCCCCCAACTGCCCTCCCCTGCTGGCCATCTTGTGGTGGCCATTTTGTGTCCACATGGGGGCAGGATCTTTGACCACATGGGGCATCCATCTTGTGTGTTGGAGTGATGGCCAATCTGAATATTACTCTTTTATTAGATAGAATAGAGGCCTGGTGCATGGGTGATAGCCAGATGGTTTGCCCTGAAGTGTATACTGGATCAGGGTAGGGGTTCTCTTGGGGGGGTGAGGCATCCTGGGTGAGGGGCCTGTGGTGGTTTGCAGGCTGGCCATACCTCCTGGCGACCCAAGTGGTGGCTCTGGTATCTGGGATTTATTTATCTTCTACAATTGAATCTTTGTAGCCTGGAGTGGAGCTAAGCCTTCTGCTTACTCCATGACAGCCGCCATTTTTGTTGGGATTACTTATCTTCTGTAATTGAATCTTTGTAGCCTGGAGTGGAGCTAAGCCTTCTGCTTACTCCATGACAGCCGCCATTTTTGTTGGGATTACTTATCTTCTATAATTGAAACTTTGTAGCCTGGAGTGGAGGCCTAGGCTGGCCAGGGCTGCAGAAACTTGGCTTCCTCCATTGCCAGAGAAACCCAAGCATCCTTCCTGCTCTCCGTGCCACAATCATCTTGGTTGGGTTTATTTGCATATTTGCTCCTGATTGACTGGTGGGCATGGTTGGTGGGCTTGTGGGTGTAGTGGAGGTACGGTCAATTTGCATATTTCTTTATTATTATATAGGCTTACTAGAGGCTAAGTGCATGAAATTTGTACACTCAGGGGGTTTCCCTCAGCCCAGCCTGCACCCTCTCCAATCTGGGACCCCTGCAGGATATGGCTTAAGCTGGCAGTCAGACATCCCTTTCACAATCTGGGACTGCTGGCTCCTAACCACAAGCCTGCCTGCCAGACCGATCGGTCTCAACTGCCCTCCCCTGCTGGCCTGTTTTCCCCCAACTGCCCTCCCCTGCCACCCTGATCACCCAAAACTGCCCTACCCTGCCAGCCATCTGTGGCAGCCATCTTGTGATAACATGGGGGCGGCCATCTTATGATGATGTGAGGGCATCATGCGAGAGCGCACAAGGGCCACCTAGGCTTTTATTAGTATAGATTGTTTTAATCTTTTATGCCTACATTGTTAATCAAAGTTTATAAAAGGTATTAAGTAACCATTTTGGAAGTTTGAAGTCCACTGAAGTCTTGCACTTCCAAGGACAAGCTTGGAAGACACATTGTGGTTAATGTCAGTCAATTTCAGTCCTCAGTATAGTAACAGTTTCCACAATCACCCAAGCACCATGGCAGGCAAGTCTACATATGTCCCTGAAGCATCATGCACACAGTTTGTGGAGGAGCCAGACCTGGGGGAAAAACAGCATCCTCCAAATACCAGTCCTCTGATCACTGCTTGCTGCTGACGAGCAAATATGAGCAGACAGAGAGCAGGTGGTCATTGTTCTAGTGCCTTCCCCCATTGTTGCAAGCCCCTCCCTGTCTATATAAAGTGATTCCAGGGTTTTAAAGGGCCAGTGCCCTTTTACCCATTATTTTTCTCATTTTTGTCTTTGGGGACTCAGATATTAAAGACTAGGACATACAAAAAGCAATTGCACCTACAGGAAAAATTAGAAAGTGGTCATACATACCCAGGGAAAGGTACAGGCTCAGAAGAGATTTGGGAAGACCTCAAATCTACACCTAAAGAAAGATCTTTGGCAGAGGCAATCTAATACAATAAAACAACAACAACAAACCAGAACACTCTAAGGAAGAGGGAGAGTCTGCCAGAGTTATTCACATCATTAAATTCAAATGTCCAGCTTTCAACAAAAACAATTACAAGGCATACAAAGAAGCACAAACCATGGCTCCTTCGAAGGAAGAAAATAAACCAACACAAACTATTCCTGAAAAAGAACTGATAGCAACTCTACTAGATAAAAACTTGAAAACAACCACCTTAAGGGTCCTAAAACATTGAAGAAAGATGTAAAGAAAATCAAGAGTGTGAGTTATGAACAAAATGAAACATCAAAAAAGAGATATAAAACCTAAAAAGAAATGGAAAAGAAATTCTAGAGCTGAAAAATACAATAACTGAAATGAATTCACTAAAGGTAATCAAAGGTAGATGTGAGCAAACAGAAGAAACAATCAGAATTTTAAAATAGCATAACAATAATTATCTAACCTGAGGACTGGAAAAACAAAGATTGAAGAAAAGTGAACAGAACCAAAGGGACTTGTGGAACACCAATGTATATGGATACCAACATATACATTGTGGGAATCCAGAAGAAGACTAGAAAGAAAAATGAGCAGAAAAAATACTTGAAATAATGGTTTTAAAAATTGTCCCAAATTTGATGAAATACATGAAGATAAATATAAAAAGGCTCAACAAATTCCAAGTAAGATGAATTCCAAGAGAACCATGCCAAGACACAATAAAATCAACTTTAAAAAGGAAAAGAAAAAGAGATAACCTTGAAGAAACAAAAGAGAAGGGACTCAATATCCAAGGGATCCTCAACAAGAGTAGATATCTCAACAGACACTTCAGGGTAAAAAAGCAGTGGGCCAATCTTCTCAAAATGTTAAAACAAACAAACAAACAAACAAACAACCTGCCACCCAGCAATTCCGTAGTCGGCAAAATTGTCCAAAAGTGAAAAAGAAATTAAGACATTCCCAGATAAACAAAAGTAATGCTCAAGGGAGACCTGCAGGATGAAATAAAAGGACATTCAACAGTAACTCAAAGCCATATGATGAAATAAAGAATTATTTATTCAATGAAGGTAAATACATGGCAGGAATATTGTAACAGTTTTTATTTTCTATATGATTTAGGAAACTAATACATTTTTAAAAAATACTAATCCAAAAGATAGTATTATTGTAACTTTGGTTTATAATTACACATTTTGTTATCTACATAATATGAAAGAGTAATGCATTTATTTGTTTACTAAAGGCCTGGTTCACGAATTCATGCATAGGTGGGGTTTCACAGCCTGGCTGGTGATTGGGGCCAATTGGAGCTATCTCGCTCAGCCCTGATCGGGGCCAGTGGCTAACCTCCCACAGTCCCTCACCCTGAATGGGCCTTTGGATGTTGGTTGGCTGAGGGGAAAAACCCTAGGAGGTAGGATAGCCAGCACCCCCCCATCCCCCCATTGGAGCTGATCAAGGGAAGGAGCCACGGGAGGTTGGCTAGCCATGGGAGGTTGTCTGTGGGAGCTGACTGACCACCAGGGAACAGCTCCTGCATTGAGCATCTGCCCCCTGCTGGTCAATTTGCATATTAGCCTTTTATGCCTGCGGGATCAGGCTGAAACCAGCTCTCTGACATCCCCCAAGGGGTTCCAGATTGTGAGAGGGCACAGGCCAGGCCAAGAAACCCCACCGATATACAATCAAGGCCGGGGAGGAATGTGGGAGGTTGGCCAGCCAGGAAGGGATCATAGGAGGGCTCCAGGGCAAGTCTGTCTGTCTCGCTCTGTCCTGATCTGCTGGACCCCATCAGCAAGCTAACCTATCAGTTGGAGCATCTACCACCTGGTGGTCAGTGCATGTCATAATGAGCAATTTATCGGCTTTAACATATTAGCATATTATGCTTTGGTTGAACAGATGACCGGACAGTTAGCACATTAGGCTTTTATTATATACAATGTTTTTTGGGCAAATCTTATAAAAAGATACAAGATTTTAACATCAACAACCAAATAGGGGTGGGCATGGAACTCTGAAAGGAAGAACAAACTTTAAAACAACCACCTTAAGGGTCCTAAAACATTAAAGAAAGATGTGAAGAAAGTCAAGAATGTGAGTTATGAACAAAAGGTATGTAAATCCAGGCATGCTAGGGCCTACTTAATGCAAATAAGTTGGTGATAACTTCCTAGTATTGGGGGTATAAAATAAAAAAGATATATAAAACCAAAAAAGATATATAAAACCTAAAAAGAAATGGAAAAGAAATTCTAGAGCTGAAAAATACAATAACTGAAATGAGTTTGTATATTATTAACACATTAAATGTCCTGTCAGTCACCGGTGACTGACACTATACTTTCCGTCCCAAAGATAAAACAGGCTGGACACTTAATGTGTTAATGTTAAGCTGGCATAATTCAAATGAGATTGTTATAACTTTAGGAAATTTAATCCTTGTGGTAATCACAAAAAATAGCTATAGAACATATATAAGAGGAATAAAAAGCAATTTAAATGTTCCACTATGGAAAATAAACTAAACATAAAAGAAGGCAGTAATGCAGAAAATGAAAGAAAGGTTTATAGGAAAAACAAACAAACAAACATGTAGATGGCCGCCTGGGAAGGCACATGGGCAATTTTCCTTAATTATCATCAGCTGAACTCAAGGCATAGGCAGAGCCACGCCCTGGGAACATGTTTCCCCAAGATGGCGGACGTGTTGTCAGCTTGGCCTTCAGATCAGCCCAGGTGTCAGCAGGGGCGGGACTAGGTATGTAAATCCAGGCATGCTAGGGCCTACTTAATGCAAATAAGTTGGTGATAACTTCCTGGTATTGGGGGTATAAAATAAATGCACTGGGAGGGGCCGTCATTGTCTTCTTCCTGCCCCTCCAGCAGACAAGATGGTGGCCCACCCAGCTCCCAGCTTAAAATTTATTTCTGTGTCTTCTCTCTTTATTTCTAATATTCCTCAGTCCCTGGCTGCCTCCACTTAGAACCAGTTCGTTCATCTCTTTCTATGTGGGACATGCAAAAGGGAGATCCCCACCATGTCTGGCCCCCACTGTGCAGCCCCCCGCAATGACAGAAGTCCTAGCTCATCAGTAATTAAGTGTAAATGGCTTAAATTTCCTAATGAAAAGACAGAATCTGAAGAATAGGAGGAAAAATCCATGATCCAATTATATGCTGCCAGTAAGAGACACACTTCGGATCCAAAGACAAAAGGGTTTGAAAGTGAAAGGATAGGGGAAATACTTCATCCAAATGACAACCAAAGACAGCCAGGAATGGTTGCACCAGAGGTTCCCAGCGTAAGGCACATGCCCCACAGGAAGGAAGTTTGATTGTTAAATGTGGCAATTCGAGAATGAATTACTAACAGTGCATTTCTTGCCTTTCTTATTGTTGTGGGGGCCTCAAACACAGTATATAAATACATGTGTGACATTTATGCATTTCAGTTCAGTTCTCTATTATATGTCTGAAAACTTCATTTGCTATTTTGTTCATATCACTTCATATTATTATTTTTTAAACAATTTCTTAGTGATTGTTTTCTCAGTACTTTAACTGTCCTTTCATTCTTTTATTTTTCTCTTTCATGGATGCTATGTTCCTTGGAAGCTTATTTAAACCAAGTTCATGGCCTTTTAGGCTTCTTCCAGGTGAATAGGAGTTCACCTTTTGAATAAGAATTATATGTCAGGGGGTGGGGGGGGGCAATCAGGATTTTAGAGATGCATGGTCCAAAAAGGTTGGGAACCATGGGGTTACACTAATATCAGACAAAATAGATTTTAACCTGTTAACTGAGCAGGACCTATAAATACGTCAAGTGTAAACAATATTGGGAATGGGTAGGACGTATGAATACATCCTTGAAATATATGTTGCACCCTGAGAGGGACGGTATATATTCTTTGTAATCTTTATAATTGTTTATAAAATTTATAATTTTTTAATTTGATGTTTCCATTTTTTTGTTGGTATTCTTTTCTATTTTTTTGTAATTTTGTATTTTCCTTTGTGCCTTATATATAAATAAACGAAAAATATATATTTCATTTATTTTAATTAAGTATAAATAAATAAAAATAATATAAAATTACGTCCACTGGGCGTGAAGTACTGACACGTCCCAGTGAAAAAGTAAGCACCTGTTGTACATTGCGTAATTAAAAAGGGAACTCCCCGGTTAACAGGTTAAAAAGGTTATATGTGTCAAAGAAGAACATTATATACTAACTAGAGGCCTGGTGCACAAAATTTGTGCATGAGTAGGGTCCCTAGGCCTGGCCAGTGATCAGGGCTGATCGGGGCCTTTCTTCATTCCACGCTGCCCCCTGATGGTTAGCACACATCATAGTGAGCAATCTAACTCCAGATCTCTGGTCGAACTCCCAAGGAGACATTTTGCATATTAGCCTTTTATATATATAGATAAAAAGACATTTCATATTAATACAATGGCATGCCACAATATATCCATGCATGTCCTGAAGTATAGCCTCAGTGCCTCCCAGCTTGGCAATTATGAATAAAACTGCTATAAGCATCTACGTGCAAGCTTTCGTGTGGGTACAGGTTTTCAGCTCTTTTGGCTAAATACCAGGAGGTATACTTGTTGGGTCGTGTGTAAGAGTGTGCTTAGTTTTGTAAGAAACTGTCAAACTACTTTCCAACACGGCTGTGCCATTCTGCATCCCCATCAGGATTTGGTCTGGAGCTATTGTGTGTCCACATCCCAGCGGCTGTTGGTGCTGGCGCAGGTCCAGATTTGACCTCCAGCAGTGTATAGAGGGTCTCCTTTCTTTCTCTTTCCCTGACGGCATGTGATGAGGGTACCTTCCCATGTGCTTCATTGAGATAATTGGAGAAGAGGTCTTTTGGTCTTTTTTTTTTTTTTTTTTTTAAATAAAGAGGTCATTTATTGAAGAAAATCAGATATTCATTTGAAATATATTCTCATGGTATTTAAAAAATTATATCTTTCTTATTTTTATTTTTAATATATTTTTAAAATAAATCTTTATTGTTCATATTATTACAAATGTTCCTCATTTTTTTCTCCCTCCTTTGCTCCCCTCTACCAGGTTCCCACCCCAACCTCTGCCCTTTCCCTACTCCCCATTGTCCTCATCCATAGGTGCACAGTTTGTGTTCAGTCTCTTCCCACATTCCCCACTCTCCTTTTCCCCGAGAATCATCAGTTCACTCCCCTTCCATACCTCTGATTCTATTATATTCACCAGTTAACATTGTTCATCAGATTTTTTTTTAATTCCCTTAGTTTTTCGATTCACTTGTTGATAGTTATGTATTTGTTGTTCATTATCTTTATTTTCTTTCTCTTCTGAAAGAACCCCCTTCAGCAATTCATATAATTCTGGTTTGGTGGTGATGAACTCCTTTAGCTTTTTTTTATTAGTGAAGTTCTTTATCTGGCCTTCGATTCTGAGTGATAGCTTTGCTGGGTAGATTATTTTTGGCTGTAGGTTCTTGCTTTTCATCACCTTGAATATGTCTTGCCATTCCCGTCTGGCCTGCATGGTTTCTGTTGAGAAATCAGCTGACAGTCGTATGGGTCCTCCTTTATAGGTAACTACCTGTTTCTCTCTTGTTGCTTTTAATATTCTCTCTTTGTCTTTTGCTCTTGGAATTTTAATTATGATGTGTCTTGGTGTGGTCCTCTTTAGATTCCTTTTGTTTGGGGTTCTGTGTGCTTCTTGGACTTGTAGGTCTAATTCTTTCACCAGGTAGGGGAAGTTTTCTGTCACTATTTCTTTCAGCATGTTTTCGATATCTTGCTCTCTCTCATCTTCTGGGACCACCATAATTCTGATGTTGGTTCACTTGAAGTTGTCCCAGAGTTTTCTTACATTATCTTCAACTTTCTGGATTCTCTTGCCTTCTTGCTTCTGCGGACTCTTCTGGCTCTTTATGTTCCAACTCTTTGACTTGATTCATGCGATCTTCCATTCTGTTTTTAGGACTCTGTATAATACTATTTATTTCAGACAATGTATTCTTTATTTCTTGTTGATCCCTTATTATTTCTAGTTGATCCCTTTTCATATCCTTATAGGTCTTGTTTATTTTATTGGCCTTTTCTAAGAGATTCTTGAACAACCTTATAAGTGTGGTTTTGAACGCTATATCTAGTCGCTTTTTGTCCTCCATTTCTTTCGTTTGTGATCTATTTCATTGTCTCAGCATTTTCGCAGCTTCCCTGATGGGACAGAGTTTTAGGGTGGAGTCTACAGCCTTGGCTTCCATCAGCCACGCCCTATGCGGCTCCTGAGTTTCAATATTCCTAAGGGTCCTTCAATACTCGCTGCAAGCATCTCTGAGAGTTAGGTGCCCTCAAGTTTTGCGTGCTACCAAATAGTCTAGTCTCTCCCCCAATGGGCCTGGAACTGGGGTTCAGTTCAGTTGGAGGTGGGATTGGATGTGTTGTTCAGAGCAGTCTGGAGCCCCTGTCTCCTTCCCACTAGGGCAATCCTGCGGCGCAACCAACCATCCCTTCTCTGCGCACAATGTGCACACCTCCGGGGGCTCTGCCTTTCGCTGCTCCCCTGAGATTCTGCCTAACAGCTCAGGCTTCTCTGTATGAGCCTGGGTCCCCAGGGTCTGGCCTAGAACTGGGGTTCAGTGCTGTTGGATCTGGGGTTCAGCACTGTCCGGAGCTTTTATCTCTTTCCCGCTAGGGAACGCCAGACAGGCACTTAGCCTCCCCCTTCTCTCTGACTCCGTCCTCTCTGCACACGCACAACGTGTCTCCATACCTTAGGCTTTTACAGCTCCTTTGCTTTTCATTCTGGTTTTCTCTTTCCTTCTTATTGTACAATTTCCAGTCAGTCGACTTTCCTGTAGTTCTGGGTAATGTCTATTTTGTATTTTAGTTGTATTTTAATGAAATTGTTGTATGAGGCTACAGTTAGGTGTTACCTATGCCGCCATCTTGGATTCTCCAAAAATTATATTTTTAAATTACAGTTTAGATTCGATGTTAATTTGTGTACAGCTTAGTGGTTATTTCAACTAGCCACTTGGTGCCAAACATTGTCATTACAGTATTATTGATTCTATTTCACATGTTCTAGTTTGTACTTCTCAGTTTGGTCATTTTAAAAACCAGAGAGTTTGTTCTCTTGTTATACTAGAGGCTTCATGCATAAAACTCGTGCAGCAATAGGCCTTCACAGCCCCAGCTGCCTCATAGCCCTGCAGTCCACCCCCTCCCCCCGCCCACCTGCGTTCGCCACTGCACACCCCTGGTTTCCCAGTTCTGCGAAGACCCCGATTGATCACCCACAGTGGGTGGCCTGGACCTCCCTCTTTGGGCGATCACGGAGCCTCCAGATTAATCGCCCTGCCAGCTGCTCCCTGGTGGTCAGTATGTGTCATAGCAACCAGTCATTCTGTCATTAGGGTCAATTTGCATATTACCCTTTTATTATATATGATTCTTCTAATGCTGATACGAAATGATACCATGTCTATGTGATGAGATGAAGTACAGAGAATGACACAGATGTTGTAAGCTTGGTGGTAGGCCACTAGTGTCTGTCAGATTGTGTGGCAAAAAGAAGATCATCAAGCCATTATGCCATGTCTTCCACCTACAAATTTAAAATGTTTTTCCATCTTAACTGAACACTTAGACACTGTGGCTATAACTCCTGCAGTGTGAGGTTTGACAGCAAGACTAACATAAATTTCTTTTTCTTTGTTTACGGTTTCATGAATAAAACATTTGTTCTTACTTTATATCTTAGGAACCCCAGTATGTGATTTCTTCCTTATTAAATTTAGAACTTTTATATATTTTTAAATTTTTAAAAAATATATTTTATTGATTTTTTTTTTTTACAGAGAGGAATGGATAGGGATAGAGAGTTAGAAACATCCATGAGAGAATCATCGATCAGCTGCCTCCTGCAGAGCCCCCACTGGGAATGTGCCTGCAACCAAGGTACATGCCTTTGACCAGAATTGAACCTGGGACCTTTCAGTCCGCAGGCCAATGCTCTATCCACTGAGCCAAACCGGTTTCGGCAGAAACTTTTATATTTTCACTTTTAAAAAGTGGAAGCACCTCATGGCTCTCTTTGAATTGCCGGCAGTACTGCTCTGTACTTTGGGGCCATTGTTAAGTGAACGTGAGGGCTCCTGGAATAGGAGCACTTGATACCAGGACAACCTTGTCATCGAGATGGTGACCAGGACTGATGGTGGGTAATGTACACAGTGTGGGTGTGCTGGGAAGCGGGATGGTTCATGTCCCAGGAAGGATGGAGTGAGTTGATGTGTAATTGTATTCCACTCCTCAGAATAGTTCAAAAAATAAAACATGACTTGCTTATTTCTGGAATTTTCCATTTTCTATTTGGAACTGCTATTGATCGGGCAGATGAAACTGCTGAAAGGGAAACTGTGGGTACTAGGTGACTGTACATTGTTTGATGGTGTCTCCTAAGTCGTATTGAATTTAGTTTTTTCTGTGTCTCTTTTATCTTGAGCATCTTTAAGGGATTGTTTTGAATTCTTTGTCATAGATATATGTGTCTTTAGAATTGATTTCTGGGGGTTTGTTCTGTTCTTTTGATTGAGTATGTTTCTCTTTGTATGCCTTGGGATCTTACATTGAGATTTGGTCATTTGAAAAAAACTGTCACTTCTCCCAGTCTTTATAGCTATGCTTTGTACCAGAGAAAAACCTTCACCCATCAGAGTCCAGATATAAATTCAAAGGCCCACTCAAATCTTTTCTGGGGAAATGGTCTTGTTCATGCATTTTCCCTGTTAAAGAGGTTGTCCCTGTTTTGTTTTCTGTGTTTCTTATTGTTAACTATAGGCTTGGTGCATGGATTCATGCACCGGTGGGATCCCTTAGCCTGGCTTGTGGCGATCGGGCTGAAACCAGAAGTCCAATATCCCCTGAGGGGTTCCATAATGCAAGAGGGCACTCTGCAAAGTTGCTGTCACTAGGTAGCTCCTGCACTGAGCATATGCCCCCTGGTGGTCAGTGCATGTCGTAGCTACTGGCTGGTCGGCTGGTTGGCCAGTTGCTTAGGCTTTTATATATATATAGATTGTAGAGAGAGAGTAAGGGAGAGGGAGAGAGAGAATAAACATTGATGTGAGAGTAAAACATCAATAGTTTGCCTCCACTGGGGATTGAGCCCATAATCTGGTCCCAATGGCAACCCTTTGCTGCACGAGACGATGCCCACATGAGCCGCCCAGCCAGGGATGTGCCTGTTTTAGTTTGGTTTAAATCAGGAACGTCTCATCTCTTGCTCTCATTAGTGCCATCCTGCCGGCCTGCAGGTCTCTGGTGCTGTAGGAAGCAGTGGTACCACCTTGTTCCCAGCAGCCGAGATCTGAGTACCTTCCTCTCTCATCTGTGCTCTGAGTCTTTGGTGCAGAAATCACTTACTTTCTAATTCCCTGTCTTATTGTGATATTTATCTGAGAGTGTTTTTATTGGTGTAGATTTGAGTTTGAATTGACATAATTATTTATTTGAAATCTGTGTTTCTATTGGTCCTTCACCAGTGGGCAACAGCCAGTGGGCTCAGGAGCCTTTTCGGTTGTACAAGTCTCTTCCCAACATTGCTGGATACAAAAGCGTCTTCATGTTTTACATAAGATCATTGCACCAACTGCACTGTGTAGCGTACTTCTTGCATCTCTTACATGCAGTTTGTTTTAATACATATTTTCTTGATTCAAACCAGACTTCCTCCACAGGAGTCCAAGGACATTGCTCAGGTCTGATAAAACACAGAACATGAACCCTGTATTAATAGGTTTGAGGTATTAGAAGGGATACAGATAGATTGAGCATAATATGCTAATCACTCATTTTAAGAGATTTGAGGGGAGAGGCCAAGTTAAGGCCAGATTGAGTTGGTCTGTTTGTGCTAGGGTTAAGTAACCAAAATATATAGGTGGGATTTACCTGCCAAGATTATGGGGGTGGTTTGAAGGAAAGTAAGAGGTAGAAACCTGAATACAAGGTCAAGTGCCCTGAGCTCCAGCCCTCTCTCCCTGTGTTGTTTATCCAGGAAACTGGCAGGCTCTGAGGCCAGGGTCATGGGGGTTGGGGGAGCTGGAGCACAGCCCCAGAAAGCACCACGTCTGATCAGGCCTGCAGAGTCATGCTGTGCATGTTCCAGGAAAGGAATATAAATGTAAAGGCATGAAGGACAGAGTTCAGACCAGACACATGCCTAGTAGTCAAATGTGAGGCAACAGTCCGCTTGGGGCCCTGCTGACTTCAGAGCTTTCGACAGTGGGATGGGCTAGCCATTTAGTACAACGTTATTAAACGTCACCTGAGCAAGGGTGGGCAGTAGCCAATTCCTGGCCAGCCTGAGCTAGTTCAGGGTCTGGGATGGGTGAGCAGCCTATGATCAGTGTGATTGTGATGGAAGCCTGTGGTGAGATTGAGCAGGACAGGAAGGAAGAGGCTTGGTATTGAGAAGTCAAACCCCAGGCTTAGAAACACTGTAGTTACATTTCAAGCTAGGTTTCAGCACTTCTCATGGAGGAACTTACTAATGCCTTTTACCTGCAGGGTTAGTTTCCCATTTGGGACATAAGGCTGCACCCAAAGGATTTTTGTGAAAATAAAAGGTCTTGTCTGCCAGATCTCTTTCTGGTGATAGAAATATATATATATATATATATATATATATATATATATATATATATATGCTTAAATGACCATTACAACTGAATAACTGGAACCACTGGTCAACCAGTCACTTTGACACGCACTGACCACCAGGGGCAGGCACTCAATGCATGAGCTGCTCCCTGGTGGTCAGTGTGCTCCCATAGCCAACCTCCTGCAGCCCCTCTACCCAGCCGGCTAACCTCCACGGCCCCTCTCCCCTGCCTGTTGGCCTCCTCAACCAGCCAGCCAACATTCTACTGTCCCTCTCCTCTGCCAGCCAGCCTCCCCCTCCCCCATAGGCCCTGATTAGGGGGTCAGCTGGCCAACCTCCTAGGGTCCTTTCCACTGGCTGGCAACCCTAACCACCCCCCTTTCTTTATCCTCCCTCCTCCCAGCCCCCATGGACCTCAATTGCCAGCCAGGCCAAGGTTCCCCACCCATGCACAAATTTGTGCACCGGGCCTCAAGTCTATCTATATATAAGGCTAATATGCTAAGTGTCCTTCCCACCAGTCACAGTGATGCACACTGACCACTAGGGGGCAGATGCTCAATGCAGGAGCTGCCATGATGTGCACAGAGAAATGACACCATGGACCTGGCACCCAGAAAGCAACACTCAGCTTCCCCCAAGTGAGGACACATGCCCTGCTACTACCCTGGAGTGACAGCCCACCAAATCGCAGCCAATGCTGCCAAGACTCCATGGCACAAAATGCAGCCCACAGCCCAGCCCAGAAACGGTCGCTGCGAGTGCCAGATAATGACATCAGGTAGCAACGCCCAGCTTCCTCTCCCTAGCAACTAGCTTCCTTGGAGTTCCAGGAACACGGGTGGAAACATTTCACACTTTAACCAAATATCTGTGAAGCGTTTTCCCGTGCCTCATCTCATTTGATCCTCACAGAAGTCCTGGAGAAGGTACCGTAGATAGGAGATTCAGTAGAATCCTATTTTCTTTTTTAGCCAGAAAATGGAGATTTAGAAAGCTTAGAAACTTGACCCAATTGAAAAAAAGTAAGAAATTATGGACCTTGAAAATGACTTCAGGTTTTCTCACTGCTCAGAATATAGTCAGACACTGCTACAGTTAACTATTTTACCCTTTTTCTCCCTGCGTGATCTACAATAATAATCTGCGTTGTGATAGTATTTACTGCTGCATTGCTGACAATTACCTGAAAGGGAAGTGGGGTGCTTCACTGAGCTGGAGAAAGTTTAGCTGAATCAGAAAGCAGGTCTACTGAAGCAAGTTATTGCTATGTCTGTAAAAGACTAAGTTGACTCATGCATGCTTGGTACATATAAAGCTCTTGCTGGCTCTAATTATGTGTGTGTTTCCATCTGTCATTGTGGATCATAAATTTGGTTGACACTTCTATTATAAAGGGCGAATAGCAATATTAAAATATTTCTTTCAATTAATTTTCTTTCAGTGTGCAGGAATTTGTGCACCAGCCACTAGTGTTTTATAAAATGCGCTTTCCAGTCACGTGTGCTCCTGAGTCCTGGAAACCTGGCTGGTGCGAGTGAGGAGCTAAAGTTTAAATGTTAGTTAATTAAATAGCCATGCGTGGTTAGTCCCACCTTATTGCACAGCTAGCTACAGATGAGAGCCGTTAGAGGGCTCCGTAGGATAGAAACAGTTGGCTTTTCAGAATTTTCTTGAATGAAATGTTCTTCTAGTTCCTTATTTCTGTGCAGGGAACGTGCTGTTCTTGAGTGAAATGTTCTTCCAGTTCCTAATTTCTGTGCAGGGTATGTGCTGTTTGGTGTGTAGTGAGGCATATTGTCCCTATCTTGAAGAAAAATACACAAAGGAAATTTAAACAAGCACAGTAAAGACAACATAGACAGAAAGTGACAGCACAATATGCTTTAACATTAATACAAAGGTGAATTATACCAAGTGTAGAGGAGTCAGAG